>LUCM01009961.1:79686-117456 GCA_008360955.1 Fasciolopsis buskii
TATACATGCGAGTGCCCAAACGATATTCATAATCCAATAATTGTTTACATTTCTTTTAGGGTACATTCGACAGAATAGCTGATTTTCAGGAGGAAAGATTCAGTCACTGACTAGAATCTCATTGCGCAATGGTTTGGGAGCTATAAACCGGACGCAGGCAACTGCGGACTTAAAAGGATAACCTCGGTGATTCGTCGGAAGCCATTTTTGTACGCCTTCAGCCAAGATTAAACCTCTTGGAAAGCGGGACACAAAGCCGTACGCGATGTCAGAGCTTTTCTTCGTGCATAGCCTATACTTTACGCATATGCGCATGGATCGAACAAATCGTGCCCAGAAGCCAGACCAAACCACGTTTCGCGAGTCTAATTTGCCACTATTCAGGTATGCATACACCAGATGATTCTGGTCTGATCCAAACAATCCACATAATACGTGGTGCCGCTGCGCTCCTTTCCTCACTTTCTCACTAGAACCTCTTTTGGAATGGTTAGAGCTGTAATGGATGATAAGTGGAAGCTTAAGAAGCACATGGTTGGATTCATCAGACAGGCGAATTTTCTGTCGGTCAGACCGAAGGCTTAACGCTTCAGTGAAATGAGACACAAGGTTTCGAAAGTTTGCCACCCAGCTATATGGCGACAACTCTCCCAACTAATGAAAAATGGAAAACTGCACTTCAATTCTCAAGATCCGACGACATGGAGAAGGTACTGGTGATCCGAGAATTCCGAACAGGAGGCTGCGCGAAGTTTACCGCGATCAAGACTTTCACCTCTTGATCACTCCTTAGTGAATCAGAATGGAAGTCACCCGATTCTTAATTTTCAAGTTTGTTAATCAAATTTTGAAATTTCACGAAGACACAACGAATCAGGTGTCATGACTGCAACAGTCCGGATGACGCGTGTGTGCTGAACATCTCAGTTGCATTACAACTGCTGCATTGTGACCTATTTGTCTCAGACACAGTGTCTCATTTCGCTTGATTGTAGGCAAGACATTACTTAACATGTCCCATCAACCTGGGCTGATTGCATCAGGTATCGCTTCAATTTTTTCAGTCCATATGACTTTTCATCGTCTAACAGCCTTTGGCGTGGAATAATAGCAATGAGATGGAAATATAAGCGAAATTCACATGAGCCTATCAGGTCACGCTACTGAGTCACACAGTTAATGCACAATGAGCCCGACACATGTTATACGCCTAGGTCAAATTGTGTGTTTATTCTATGAAATATAGGGGTTATTAAGCGGTGCTCAGTTGTAACCAAATGACAGCGGGGTGCCACGTAGAATTATCGACCCTCTGTTAACGACAGAAAAGTCTGTTCTCATTGGAATTATTACTTGAAAATATCACAAGATATCTGCAAACCTGATCATATCGTTATCGGAAAATGCACGTGGAGTGCCCATTGCTTGCTCAGCTGTATTGCCCAAGCTTGCAGCTGAAGTAGTTTGTCCAAATGGAAGAATGTCTGCAAAACAGGAACAGCCTACGAATCGGCAGCGCCGAGTGACTGATCTGCAGATTGTACTGAAGCTGCTCTCGTTTAATAAATTCACTGATCATCCGAATTCGATATTGACTCCCTGTGGTCGATTGGCAGCGATCGTTTGTCTTATACTCTAAAACCCTAAATGGAACCGGACTGAAAACGCGACAGTACTTCGTGGAACGAAATTCCAAACCGTCAATCACTGTGATTTGTTCCACCCTTGATAACCTCGTTTGTTCAGCACGAGACCATATTCTATTGATTGGGGGCTGCGGATTACGATGTGACCATGTGATGCTGGTCAAACTGGAGCTGACTGGTTTCAACGTGGGTAAAAACTGAGATCGAGCTAGGTGGAGCTCACCAAACTACTTCACCATGCCATAATCCATTGAATTTACTTCACCATTATCACACCTCTTTACGGTTAACTATATGATTTGTTGTTTTGGCACCATCGAAGAACTACATTCTGATATTCATTACGTTAGCAGTTCACCGGCGGCCCCAATGACAAGTAAATCGTTGCTGCGCTGACACGCTACCGAATGAGCCATTGAAGCATTGAGGTGTAACTCAGTGAGACATTTACAAAGCATACAAATATACTAGCAGACACATGCAATAGATTGTGACACAGACGCGGCAACCAAGTGGTCACCCGTTAATCCTAATCTCGATGGCCCCAATTCAGGCCAACATCCAAACAAACAACCGAATCGTCTTGACACCACATAACTCATTTCCCATACGTTGGCTGTACATGCGTCCCTATGCTAACGTGTGTGCCAGTTACGTGTTTTGTGTGTCCACGCATGCATTAGCGAGCGTCGTGATGAGGCAAGCCATGAGAGGAGGGGTTCGAGGGCAAATGCCCAACAATATTTGATGTAACGTCGGGTCTTTGGTTGGGACGGGAATCACATGAGGCGTACGAAAAGTCGAACAGGGAGTGAAAAATCCCAGATGTCGGTCCTTCCCCTGACTCATTCCCAAGTAAACACGTAAAGACGCGTGTCTAGTTCCTTAAAAGAAAAACAAGCAACTCGCTGCAAAATGCTCTTTCACATGAGTGTTTCCTTTTCTGTTCCTTAGTTCTTGGTTAAACCTATTGCAATAAATAGGTTAGCTATTGTTAAACATTGTTCAGTTATATCTTCTGCCTACATTATAACTATCCAAGATAACATTTTACGCTACAAATCGCATTCAAGTAGAAAGAAAACCACCTTCGTCAGTGAAAAGTTAAGATTCACACTCTTAAGACACGAAAACCGCGCTCAAAAAGGGACTTGATTTCTTTGGGTGAGTATCCACTTAAAGAAATATGGTTGAGTTAGGTTTGAAAAATGTCTGCTAGATTTCATTCAATCCGTTATCGTTTGCTTTCACGTACACTGTCCTCCACGTCATGACCTGTGATATATGGCAAGGTAATATCTTGTCCTCGGCTTTTGTAGGAGCTGTTCTTCGTCCCTATGGAATCTGCAGTCTAGGCACCCCTGCATGCCCTAGGGTCAAGTTAATCGAATATATGCTGCACAGGGTTAGGTCATCGAAGGCACCTGATTCCGGTAAACTTGGCAGTTGTAAGCTGATGCACAGTTTTCCTTAAAAAATGTATCAACGTTTGTTGGACGATGTTAGAAACATGAGATCAAAGAACAGCAATGCAACGAATAGGATTTATGTCTTAGCTGAGGCAACAAACTTCCACTTTCGTGCTTGCCTTAGTGATGCCAATTTATGAACTGAACCTTTGACCCCATGAATAGTTAAAATATTCATTCTATTAATCAACCCGATAGCTTTATCTATCTCAAAACCCTACATTGTTCCGGTTCACCGGTAGTCGGATGTATCGATGCGCTGTCAACTTCATATAGGGTTAGCTACTGTTTCCATTCGATTGTGAATCTTATTACCAAAATCATGGTAGGTGAACAGAATTTATTCAACATTCTTTTCCAAAATGCATTGGAAACTAATACACCGACGACTGCGTTTTAACCGGTTTCAGTAAACTGATCGGTCAGAGGGGACCAGTCAATATGGCCTCCGGTGGCATTGTAACGAAGCTGCTCGTGTACACACATCTCTTCGTGATAAATTGCCTCTTGGAAACTCTTTAATTACCTAACAACCGTTGGTTTTCATGTATCCGAAACAATGGAGATTCAGAGTTCCGGCTTTTCCGACCCGGCACAATCCTTTATGTGGTGGCATTGTTTTCTGTGGGACGCATTATGAATCAGATCTAAGGAAACGCTGATAAGGCTTATCCCCATTTAAAGATTATCGGATGCCTCGCTTACGCGCTTACCGGTCTAGCAATCTGAATGGACCTACGAGCCAATTTCGTCCCGGCCGGGTCTAACTGGTTGTCGAAAAAACCAAGGTGACCGGAATACTGTTTTATGCTTAGATCTGTATTAGCGGACATCATTTTTGGTCGGGTATGTAGTTCAGAAAGGACGAAACAAAAGTGGTTCGACCGGTTTTGACAACTTCTCAAAGGTTGTGAATGACACTGCAGACCTAATTGTTCAACTATGCTAAAGTAATACTCATTGTCATCCCCAAACCTGACCTGTGTGGACAGTGAGTGAATTACTCATTAGTCTGATCTTACTTTGTAAATCAGTCATATGCTTATCCCAATATTTGATATCACTCTCGCCGTAAGATCAACCAAACACCTCAGTTTTGCATCCGTTTTTGATGGTTATTTTGTTGACTGCATGCTTGGTCTTACTGAAGGCAGTAAGGATGAGTACAAGTACAGCAAGGTGTACCGGAATTCACTGTGTACACCGGATTCTCAAAAATATCGAAATCGTGATGAAAAATGACCATTAGTTCATTATACCTATAGCTTCAACAATATCCGTAATCGGGGCTTTAAATCAGGTACTTGATTTCTGTCCACTTTGTCGTGTGCTTTTGACACACTGAGCTGAATCGATGATGTGGCAGCCAGTTGGTCACTGTTAATGCATCGATCGGCATTTTTGGAAAATGTTACAGAACAAAATAAATAAGACGAATCATTTTCGGGTATGACAGAGTAAACGTCTGCCTTGAAAATGCGATGAAGTATGGTAAAATCAAAATATTTCAAGCGGGCATTGGACATTCCTCAAGATAGTCAGATAGTATTGTAGATGAACAAGGACAAGATCAATTTTATTATCATTCATTCTGACAGGTGGAGCACATTGGGTTATTGTCGTGAATGTCTAGTTTTCAGCAATTCATTATTTTTGAAAAAAGGCTAGCGCAACGCTTTGGAGCGAACTGCACGCAATGTTGTTGATTCACATCGAGAAAGCCTATATCTAAGCCGTGACCGTTGGACCTCATGCACAACAGCGTTTCGATCAATAATTTGACGGAATGATGAGTTTATTATATCTCAAGCTTAAGGGATCTACAATGAGAATGACACTCTATAGTTGTGATGGGATAAAACCAGAGTGGGAATCGACATGTCAAGGTTTTGATCCGTCACACTCCAATGAGGTTTGTTGTTACAAGTATGAAAATTGGTTTCACGGGTGCGCGTCAATGACCTGGCACT
Source organism: Fasciolopsis buskii (assembly GCA_008360955.1). Lineage (NCBI taxonomy): Eukaryota > Metazoa > Platyhelminthes > Trematoda > Plagiorchiida > Fasciolidae > Fasciolopsis > Fasciolopsis buskii. The sequence continues at coordinate 84,772 of LUCM01009961.1, forward strand.
AAGGCATGACGGAAGAGTTTCACGAAGTGATGGGGCAACTTGTAGATACGGTCACAAATTTTCAGGTGACGGAGGAAGAACTGTTCATTTAAAGCTGTTGATGTTGCTCGGATTCTAGGATGATATCTTGTCATAAATGCCGTTTTTAGTAGAAGATGACGCGGAATGAAGAAGATTCGTGAAGTCTGTTGCCGAAATACTGAAGGCGGTAAGAGAAATTTGGGATGGAATCTACGTTGGAATATGATGGAAACTACGTGTTTTCTTCAATTGGTGAGAGAGGAAGAAGAAAATATGGAAAGTAAGAAATTAATTCCAATTCCATCAAACTATTGTCATCTCTTTTGAAAGCTTCAAAATGCATGTCCATCGAGCGACAATTCTTAGAGTTCAAGGAATCCGGCAGGATAACACCTCTTCGACGGTTGTCTGGGTCTTTGGATTTGCGTCGGATTGAAAACGTAGGCGTGTGGGACACGAAAATTTGGCCAACACGGAACTCATCAATTAAGTCCGCTAAAACAATTCTCGGTCAAATTTTAGTAACAATTGTAATCCAACTGATGGAGAGTTAGTCAAGATGATCGGTCTCTTTTGTTGCCACCGGAAAGGGAAAAATAGTAGAGTTGAAGTTCCAGTCACGAACATTTCTACGTAGTACCATTGCTCTTTTTTCTCTTCAGTATTATTTCCATAACTGCCACACGAATGGGGCATCAGCGGTTAGTGCGGGACCTATGCATTTTCGGGAGCTATTTTAAAACAAAAAGTAGGTAGTTGTCATTGAACGGAACGAAGTGTTGTGTGTGAATGAAATACTTAGAGAGAGAGAGAGAGACTGTGAGCACAACAAAGGAGTGGCCGATGAAACCGAGCGCGGCTTTTAGCTGTAGACTCACCTAGTGAATGAAACGACAATGGATTAATCTCGCCTGATAATGTACGTCTGTCAGCGAGCTTAAAGGATACAATAACGGGCAAGTTAGATTAATTGTCTTCAAGGCCGTCATAATTTTACTCATCTCATGTCCTACTGGTAATTTCACCGGTCATGAAAAAACTGGGTCAAGATTAAGATTTACTTCAGAGCTTAGTACCACCTCGATTCTTAGTAGGAACGGCTCCCTTGGGAAAATTTTGTTTAGAGTGCAAGTATCTGATATCTCCCCCAGGGTCATTGGTAAGTGTTCCTATGTGAGCGCTTTAGAGGATTGGTAGTAATGGCATTTGGAGACTGGAAATCACGGCACATGTTTTTAACGGCCAAACATTCATTTTTTTCCCACCGCTTGCAAACTTTGTCCCTCCCTCCTCCTTCCTCTTTATCAATCCACCCAATCGATTTTTAGTCATTTATAAAGGAAACCAAACGATGGAATTTGGAATATTTGACTGAAAATGTTGGTAAAGAACTATCACAGAAAAAAGGAGTGAAACTGCTAGAAAAAACACTTTCTTGGACTTGTCGGAGTAAATATTCCGACGCATGCCTGAAAGCTTAAGGGGGAAAATAGCCATTGATCCGGTGATAATGGCTTTTTCCGTGTTCTTATTTTAGTGACACGAAAATTTATTCGTATTTTTCCCCAGCTGTAACCGGTAAATTTTTGTCCTCTCCTATCGTTCATCCCCATGCATTTCTATGACTTTATTTCGTGGAATTTCTTCTAATTATCCCAGAACTTTTAGCTGTGTTGTCCTGTTTAGTAGTGCCCCGTAAGTCCATTTTGACTTATCCTGTCCGACTGAAGCAATTGTTGTGCGCAATGGGAACCCAAGTAAGCTCTACTGGAATTGATAAAGGAAATCGCGGAGAACGTCCATTTTGGTGATGTTGTAAACTACTAATATAACTTCACTAATTCAGAGTTCAAACATTTTGGTGTTTGTTATCCGGGCGACTCCACAAAAACGGCAATGGCAAAACAATTAAGGAAAAGGTTTGGAATTTTGTGCAACGGGAACATTAAAAACAACAATCTTCGCGGCGAAATCACCAACCGAAAGGCCGATTTCGTTCAGCCACAAACCAAATCCTTTTTTCCCTATTGCAAATTAGTTACCAATTCTAAACGAATGAAGTCATTCAACAAAGGTGACACACTCATAAATTCATTCTCCCATTTCCATTGGTATTCATGGAAAACTTTTTCACTAAAATATAAACAAATTTGTCAGCTGAGTAGCTCAAATACAAACTCAAATAGCATAACGGACGAGTACCGTAGAGTGTGCTCATCTTGCAGAAATACTCCAAGGTCATTTTGGCGCGCAAAGAACAATACCGGTTTGGCTTTCCCTATGTGATTCGGCAGCTCGGCAGATTATATCTGACAGGCTTGAGTGAACCGCTGAAATCGTTTTCAGCTGTAGGTTTGGGAATGCTAATGCGTGATAGATCGTTCCACAAATAAACAGAAGCTCTGCTTTACCAAAGTGGGGGGTAGTGGTTGGGTTGAGTCAGGCCTAAGAGAGTCAAAGATACTCCACGAATTAGTTTATGATCCCATGCCATGCAAGAGTCTGGAAAAATGCTTAGAAGAGAAAAAGATCATTTCACTTGGTTAACTGAACTAAGCAAAGCACAACATTCGACTTGCGGAAAAATGCATAGAACAGCGCAATTGATGAACTTTCAAGTGATTTATTGTGTAGCATCAACGCACAGTCACTGGATACTCGAGCTGCACATCTGTTCCATTCAATTTGTTAGGAATCATTTCATTACCGGAACCGGGACTGAAAGTCAGGCGGGGTAGAAGAAAAAAGTAGAAATGAAATTATCATGTTCATGAACAACCGGGATTTCCGCCACCGTGTATACGTAACGAAACACAGACAGCGCGAATACATAACAGCGAACAATCGTTTCGGTAACGGCTGCTTGTCTAAGGCGATCGTAGTAGATGACCATTGCAAAAGTGCACGGTATTGTCAGTCTGCAATTGGTTTGTTTCGATTTCCCAGGTCAAACCCGAATCTCTCGTAGAATTTACTGCGTGAACATTGCTGCCGGCCTAAATGATCAAAGGTTTGCAAATTTGCTCGGTTCCAAGCTGATCGACTTTGGTCATTTGGTTTTTGAATCCAGGTACTCTTGGGAATCCGATACGATCTTCGTGTACCAGTGTTCATTTGGTTTTGGATAAAACGGGTGAATAATTTATCGATTTTCCTTCTTTAGGTGAAAAAGTTTCTTTCGCTTATCCCATTATTCTTTCGCAGGAAACTCTTATGTGTGTGGATACCATGCAAATTAGATCATGAGAATGCTCTGATCAAAGGTGCGTAATAGTCAAGTGAGCGTTCAAAACGGAGGTGATTAGTTCCAAAATGTCATGAGCAAGCGCAACACAACCATGCCGAGGTCTACCTTGAACATACTTCAACCGCAGATACACAGTGACTGTCTAGCCGTTACCATCATGACGTTTCCGTCTGAAGGCAGCGTGATCGAGACTTCTTACCGCCAGTTAACTTCCTCGTTTGGCAGATTTCTGATAATCGTGACCCTCTCCCTAAAACCAAAGGATAAAAATGGAGAGGAAAATATTTTGCAGGTGCAGTGTTTATTTACCGAGCTGAATTCCTAGATGGAAAATTGTTTCACTGTGCACCTGACTCAAAAGCTGATTCATTCGATTACTTTATTTGCCTGACTGATTAGTCTACTGCCTTGACGATCGATTGACGAACTAACAGGCTGGTTGACTCTGTGATTTACGCCTATCTTAGTGTGAAACAACTGTTCACAAAATGCTTTCATATCCCACACATCCTCGGCATAGTGATCTGCCGAATTGCCGTCCTCATAGCTCCACACGATCCAATTTTCGTTCCGTGCCATCCAAAATCGGTGTCTTTGGGAACTCCACTATTCCATATTCAGCACACATTTTGATATGCTGGGATCTCGCTTCAACCGACTTCCTGTGTAACTCATTTTAAATGCTCAAGTGATTCACCTGACGAGTTTCTTTTTTTCGTTTTTTACAAATTGTTGAGTGTAACTATTTTCCCATTTCTGACTACTTTTGTATGAAATGCGAAATTTATGTGCGCAAATGTGTGCCAAATGCAAGGAAATAATAACGAAGTACCTGCACGATTGTTTGGTTTGAGCGTTCATGGTGCGGCTTCCAAAGTGCTCTTATTTAGAGTCCGCACAAACGTTACAAATCAAACGTTCAGTGAACATTTGTAAAATTAGATTCTCACGTTTGCCCAAACATTGGGTCAAAAACACAGCTACCGAACATTTTGTCCTAGTTAGTCTAGTGGCGTATTATATTAATCATGCACTCACATGTAGGCTTGCTTCCAGACCTTATACTCTTCTACAGAACTGAAATAGAATTAGCACAATTTACCCAAACAAATCCGCAAAAATTCTTTCTTACTACTGAAAAATTCTTTAGTATTTATCAGTTGAACAAATGCATATCGAAGGTTATGTAACCATTTCACTATCTGATTGCTCATCTTAATTCGTTATCTTTCAATGTGACAGCGACTAAGTGAAAGATTTCGTCCAATTCTCACGGTTTTCTCATTTGCACGTACTGCGACTTTATTCATTCCATATCTTGTGATCTTTCTGAGTTTGATGTCACGTGATGGCTTTTAACCAGTAAAACAGTACAATTTCATCTCAGCTTTCCCATTGGAAGGTGATCACGTTTTTGCTTAGAGAAAGAAGTCCGTTCGTCACCAACTGCTATCGACTTTCGGAGATCAGTTTGTCCTTGTGCGACTGTGAATACCTAAATAGAAGCATAGATTTTCCTATTCTTTCCTCAGGAGCAACTAACAATCCGTGACAATCATTCGTGGCTTTCGGCGTGAACATTTAGTTGCACATCATCCCCAGTAACATGACAAAGAAAAATCAAGCAGACAGGTTACAGTGAACGGTAATTACGAAGGCAAAAAAGGGAAAAAATCTTCTGTTGAGAACATTCAGCAATATTCTAAAAGCTGGCACTTAATTAGAGAACTGAAAACGGGGATACCTCGTCAGCATTCTGGATAGGATTCGGCATTTGCATTTTCATTTCAACTCGTTTATACTTTGTGGCACAGAATACGTGTCAAATAGCTTCCTCAATTTTATTTTAATGAGGAAATGCACAGGTAGAACAAATTCTCATCACGGTTTTCCATCGTCGAAGTCGGTGATTTGTTAACATGAAAACAACAATCGAAGGATACCGTTCAAAATTGCCAGTTTAATTTGTCGGATTCGGTGTTTCAGAGAGGGCAAGTTGGTTTTGATGCCATATCGATTTTTTTCATAAATAAAATATAGTAGCTATACAAAATTTCAACGATACCGTTTTTCGTCAGTGACTTCAAATTGGCACACAAATCAGTAAGGGTCCGGAATCGAGTCCACCGACAGCATGGACATCGTCAGATATCATCCAACTAAACTAGAATTACTCGAAAAAGCATCCTATCAACAACTGGCTTGTTCATTTGAATGGATTTTACATTCTCGGCTGTGCCTTCATTGGGGATGGTTTGTGTCATCTCATTTCAGAAACGTGTAACACTCTAGACAGACCATTGCAACACGTTTTCTACCGTTTGTTTTTCAAATTCACCTACTTCCGCTCTCCCCGGCACGAAACAAATTTCCCAATCACGTATGACGGGAACCTGTTCTGATTCGTTGTTTTCAAACAGATTTGCCCTTGGTCGCTCTTGGATTTTACTCTGCGTCTGAAAACCACACTGCAAAATCGTCACCAATCTCGGGCTGTAAGCCGGTAAAACGATGGGCAAAGTTGTGCACCTTCCTGCGAAATATTTGCGCACTACTATCCGATGGCAAATTTCTGTGTTATCTGGGACAGCAAAATGGATTTCAAACCCCGCTGTTATTCCAATATGACATAAGTGTTTCCATGTGACTATATTCAACCATTGGAATACAATGCAAAATGTCTGTGGTACGATATATCACCACGGTACGTGGAATATATCTGAGGACAAGATTAGGAACAGTTTGAGTAGATGAAGACATTTTGGAGGGTTTTCTGGTAACAGCGAATTAGTTACTCTGGGTTCCCGAATTCCTCGATCAAACAGCTAATGTCAGGCTGCAAAACCAAGTTTCCACATTGCACTTCTGTTAACGTTCCAAGGCCACTGTGTCGAATGACTCGGTCTATATAGGTATTCGGACCAACTTAAAAGGAACGGAAAAACATGTGTGACCATTCACTCATTTTAATGTCGTCAGAAGTTTTCGTTTTGAGCCACTGTTTCGCTTGGAAGTGATCGCGCCTTACACGTCTCCAGAATATTTTGGAGGAACCACTTACGCGCGGTTGAGGTTAGCTGGTCTCCAGGTTTACGGCCATCAACAAGACATATACACATCTCGCAAGTGGCTGCTTATAATGAGTAGGATTCATGTTGCTATGACTGACTGATTGCCCCTCCAACTTCACTGTGAGCGCAGAAACCTCAGGTTCTTTGGCAAACCTTCCGCTCGGGAAGCATCAGATTCGAGTTTTGCTCTCATTAGGGGTCATCAGTCCTATATCTTTTCCATTACACTCACTGCGTGGTAGAACACACATGTCTTCTAGTTGGAAATCCCGGGTTCATATTTTGCGTGCGATGCAGCGGGTGCACGCGTGAGGTGGTCTAATGAAAATAAAACTCGAGTCTGGTGCCTCTCGAGCGTCAGTTTGAGCGGATGACCCGATCTTTGTGTGTTCAGGTTGAATTCACAATGGCAGTCATTCAAACATGCAATTTGCCATTTATCCAAATCGGTAAAGTAAAAGTGCTTTTTGACTATCCTCGAGCCAGGGTACACAACAATCCTCTATTCGGCATTTCAGATTCACTCCCTTCTGACATCACCGAGACGATGACCTTCAGCAAACGCGTACTGGCTGAAATACCTTCACATTTGGAACTAAAAAGACAGATCAAGCGAATCAGCATTTACTTGCGAATGCACTGGTCACTTGTAAACGATCAAGTTGACGTGAAACATGAAGAACACTGGTTTTCTCCGATTCAATAAGTAATAATTAATTCGTGATAAAAAAAGGAATTTCTATTCGATAGAATCACCTCGAGTTTAGTGGATGAGTTGCTAATTGACAAGAAGATAGGTGCATGTAAACTCTATTAAATAACTAAGCCTGTAACAAAATCCCTGGCACATTGGGAGCATGTTGAATGCTAGTAGTCTTGACAAGTTTGGCGTGCACCAGATATGTGTTTGTAAGGTACAGGATTACACTGAAAGGAAAATTAGGCGCGGAAATCAGAGGTTTGAGTAGGAGATGACCGGGAAATATTCAAGTTTGGGACTGATGCAAAACTTACTACGGTCCCCGTAAGGACATCGGTTGTAAGAGGTTACTTTGCTTACACAATTCTGGCTCCGCCTTCCTGATTGCGATAGGTTCGGATATAATAAGCTTTCGCCTGTGCAACTCCTCAATGTGAAACCTTGGATTTGCCGGGCTCCATGTAAAATGGTCAATGAATAGATCTGATGAACACCGAGCATCAAATGTTTGAGAACTACGTTATTAATAGTCCGAATCGATCCTGCGCTCCCAGCGGCCGCGGATCACAAGCCCAATACCTTGTGCACAACAAAAACTGGTAGAGAAAGAAGGAGTAGAATTGATAAAGCATACTATTTTTAGATTTCAAAACAATGAGCAGCTACTTATTACTCAAGACTCATAGACGAACAGCCTTAGAAGACATCCTTAAGGCTCTGATAATCTCAATTTGAACACGTTTTCAAACTCTAATCAAACGAGAAAAAACATTCCTCACTTGTTGGCTGATTGCGTCCTGGATTTTCCCTTTGTCTCGCTCTCATATGGCATCAAGTTACAGATTCTGTGTAGTCATGATTGTACAGCAAACCCCGTATATGCTTCGGTCGTTGATCGATTGTCTCAAGCCCCGAATATTTCACGTTCACTATAAATTCCTTTTGTTCCAAAGAATCTCCGAACGTGACAGTCTGTGTGGGCAAATTTTTACGCAATAAGGCGTTGTCCGACACAGTGAGGAATGAGCACACAACAAAGTTACATTGCGCAATTTGTTTTCAAACATGTTCCACTGTTTCCCATTGGGTGCATATCACTTTTGCGTTAAGCTGTTGTTTCCCATATGCATAAAGTAAAATCCTGGCTAACTGGGCGAGGATTAAGAGTTTTAGCATTGTGACAAACAAGCGATGAATTGTTTCTCGCCCTCAAATCAATTAGGATTCTGTCTTTTGAGCAAAGGCCATTGAGGTCAGATTTTGTAAGTGGACGCTGGTAATGCGTGAAATCAATGATGGTATGAATTCTTTGTCGAACAGATGTTTTACTGTATCAGATATGTGGTAGATCATTATTTAACCGAATAAATCGATAACTGTCGGCTAATCAAGAAGAACAGTTCCCTAGTAAAATTCCTTTTCCTTTGGGCTTAGGTAATTGCTTGAACTCCAACTGAAAACTGTTGTTATGACCGTATACTGTTTAGCCCGCCTCACAAGACCCGAGTTCCTTTGAGTTGTATTCACATCGAACTACCTGATAGCTGATTTGAGACGGATTTTGGTAAACTGATTGGCTCCACGGCATTGAACAAACGGCTCATTACACCCGTACGGTACAATGTAAAGTTTTTTATTATGGTTTTCGTTATTACTACACTACACGGTGTTCAGTGTGTGCGTGTGCCTAAAAAAATACAAACTAGTGTTTTGCCACATGTTTAAGTTTTTCTATTAGCAGAATATTTGCCTCAGTTTTCCCAGGGAAAATTCCAAGTATTCTCTTAATATTGCGATCAATGTATTCTGCACTGACGTGAAGATTGTTTTCTAACAAGCTTGTGATGATTTACGCTGAGGAGTTTGAGCAGTTTAAATATTAATCAGTAGTAAATGGTAGTGTACGCGTGTGTGTGCTTGTGTGTGTGTGTGCAAGGTGAAGTGCATTGGTCCTCTTAGGATACACAACTAAAAACGAAAATGTCTGTCCTATGATCGAATATCCCGCAATCGGTAATCTCAATGTATGTCCCAAGTTTCATTTATTCACTTCTAAATAACGAGTACAAGTAATGTATGACCAGTTGGCTGCAAACAGCGGTCTCTTCAACTTGCTTGGGCAAAGCCCTGATTGTATTTCTCGAGGATGGAATGCACAGCTGACCAATCACGACTGAGGAGAGTCAAACTTGTGGTGTCCCGGCATGATTCGACAAACGTCTTCCGTTATCCAGCAGTTTTTTCATAAGTTTAACCGCATGTAATTCTGGAACAAGTTTTTATGTTTCGCTTGTTTTATTTCGCGGATGGTGAGACATTTGAGTATGCTGGGGAAGAACTTGCTAGTCTCTGCTTTTTAGAATATTTGGAACTTCCTCCCCGTGAAGTTGCTAACACCAGTGAACAAGGAGCAACCGCGATCGGTTTACAAAACATTTGAAACTAAGAGGCATTTCTGTTTCACAGTTAGCGGCCATTCATTCAGTATGAATAAGGGTAGCCTGAATATTCAGCATTCGATAGCGCCGGTTTTTTGTTAAAATGTTTATAGAGAAGAGGTGAGAAGGATTAAATGAACATGTATTCGGCGAAACAAGACTACAGGAATACACGTAGAACGATTTATTCCACAGTATCATTTCATCCTATTTGCTCTTGAAATACACTCTGCCGGAAAAGAATAAAACTGGCTATCACAAGTTCTCTGTATCAGTGGTTGCTCTTATATGAAACGACGCATAGGTCCGCGTTTGTGTGGCACACGTTAGAATAAAGCATCAGGCAGCAGAGGCCACCTCTTTCAAATTCATCCCCCGGGAGGTTGTTTGTCAAATTATTTGTAAATTTTCGAATGACTCTTGCATACATGATGTGATTAGTTGGGCTAATAATAAGTTTGACTGGTAGCCTTTGATAAGTACTCATCCAGTTAAACGACACTTTTCGCCTCACTCGGAGGAGCTCCAGTTTCCTATGGAATTCAAGCTACAGTAAGCAAATACCGTCGCTGAAATCTTAAAGTCACCTCACACCAGCGTCAACATTTCGGTCGACTATGGTCAAGCGTTCAGCATTCTAGCGTTTGAATGTGATTCCCGCGGGTTCGAGTCTCCCCGGTCGCTGGTCGTTTACCCTTTTAATGGTTGCGGGCCACTTTGAAAAATTACTGAATACTATTTTTGTACTAAACAAATATCATTAAGACTAAAACTAATGGAGTAATCATCTCGATGAGCCAATTCGATTTCCGAGAAGGGATTGCAAGGTATTCCCAGCAGGAATCCATCGGTCGCATTTGCTGTTGATTAAGCTGAAGTAAAGGCTACAAACTCTCTGATGAGGCTGAGATCCGATCAGAACAATTGTGAATTCTGCTCACTGACATATAGGCCAGGTAACCTGTCAAGCTTTATTTCTTAGCAAACTCCAAGTGACGTCAGTTAATCATCGCTTTTCAGTCGCTTCGGTCCTTCATGCTTTGTCGTTGCATCTGATTAAAAAGATTTTCTTCAGCGGTCTGTTCCCCCTTCCCCTTACTCACAGCTGCTCTGCGAATTCATTTAAGTGACAGGCTTTTGCACATTCCAACAGATATGTAGCATATCTTTATTCGACCATGAAGTTGGTTAATCTTTACTTGCTTTAGAAATGACCAGCAAAATCCTCGCACTTCATCGAGCTGATAGAAATGAGCACAGATGACTTGGACAAAACGTCGTGTGCACATACACAAACAAGTGACCCTCACATTCCAACAATCAAAAGTTAGCATGTTAGGAGTCGACAACCATGTGTACAACGCGGGCATTTTTTCGTCGTACACGGGTTCTGGTGCGTGTATGTGTGTGTGCGTGTGCATATTCACCTGACTCTCTCACTCGCGCTCTCTAAGTCGTGTGGACAATTCCGACTGGAATCATCTTCTCAACAGTTTGTTTTTATAATCTAGCAGGTAGTGCTCACTTAGTTAACATTGGTTTGTGCATCGAATCGTCATATTTATGTGTGCGAGCGGATGAATAGGTGGGTTGGAGAGTTCCAGTGAAGCAACATCGATTGTCATTTTTTGTGCTCACGTCCCACCATGACCTCAGTCGAACATATCTCGAGGAGCAGTGAACAAAAACGTACTGGCGAACACACACACACACACACACACACACGCATCTTTGATCTCACAGTTCAGTGGTCAGTAATCAATAACCGTTGGAGGAATTTGATATTCAGCCAACTTTTAGAAACTGACATAAGGTATCTCCAGTGAATTAAAGTGTATAGATTTGTGTGTGTGCTTGTGTGTGCAAGCACTCGCGCCTGAGAATGGATGAAATTAAGTCCAAAAGTCTGCCTGAGATTGGTTGGAACCTAATGATTCCTACTGTACCGTTCGGTTATGGATGCATCTGACCCCGGAAATTAATTACTCCGCTGTTTTACCACCTTAGCGATCAGAATGCCTCGAGTTTCGATCACTTTTGTCTTTAGGATACTACTACTTTTGAGCTGAAATCGTTCAGTTGGACGACAGTTGCCAAGTTTATCGCACAGAGATCAGCACGCTTCCTATTTGGTAAAATAAATAGATTTCGTTCTCCTGTTTTATCAAAAATAATTTTTGGCTTTGTTCGGACTGTTCTATTTGGTACTGAGGCTAATGTATTGGCTAGGGTATAATGTCACCATCTTGATTTAGAATGCATGGAGATGATTGTTGTTGTTTTCAGTATGTTTCGCGTACGAATGGGTGAACAAAATTTCCCCCAGAAACACATGGTTGATTTTGCGGTTATTGCCGCTCTTCAGGTATGCGTACCCCGGTACTCTCCTTTCCAACCGTTACCATATTTGTGTACTCTCTTATTTGCTTCGCGCTAGAATCTCATGTGAATCGATGGCAGCGTGAATAGATGAGAAATTCACTTAAGAACCATACGTTTACTCGTCGGACGGTTAGCCTTGCCCGACCGACGAAAATCTTACGACTAATCAGCTTGTGATTCCTAAATTGACGCATCGTCCTATCATTTTGCCAACGAGTTAAATAAAATTCCTGTAATGCCGGTTGCACATGCGGACTTCGCATAAACGCTTCTCCTTTTGGACCTGCCTCTTCTTTCATAGAAAGGCTGCGGACCTAGGAATGTTTCTACTTAAATTTGGCCCCTAATAACGTTCAGGAAATGCAGTGAATAACTTGAGACCATTGAAAAATATTCAGCATGAACTGTCGTTATTTCGAATGACTTTATTGCAACTTTAGTAGAATACATCAATAACAGTAATAAATAATATCATTTTGGATGCGAAAAAGCGTTTTTGGCGAATTCGGTTTCGAGCGCATTCGATAATGTCTTCAAGAAATTGATGAGAAAATTTGAAGATTGAATAGTGAATTTTTCTTAACATTTCTTTAACGAGATTTCCCGATGACCAGGATCGACGAAATGCATAAGCCAAATTATCCTGGGACAGTCAGTGACCCAACATTCACAGTACTGTCCCACTTTTCTGTCAGTGCAGTGTGCGATTCTTCCTACTGCATAGAGCGGGGCGGATTCGTTCCGCAGAAAATGTAGGGGAGAATTAATAAATTATGGCTATTCCGACTAGTTCATCGTAAAGAAATGGATCTAAAGGAATTCTGCTGTTTGACAATGGTTTGCTTCTCACCAAGAAATGTCGCAGATGATGGAGTTTATGATGGTGTGACTGCCACAGGCACAGAAATCCTTAATACAATCCATTGTAATCACGTGTTCCCGGAGTCACAAAAAGCTCGATCCCGAACACATAGACAGGCTACCTTTATTGTTGTCGTCCATGAACCCATGTTATTTTGAGTACACCTTTGGTCCCATTCACGTGGAACGAGTTACGACGTTTGGGTGCAAACCCAATGCGTTTTTAATTTATTAGCGGCTGAGGTTGTCATTTATCTCTCCAATCCTTCTCCACCATTTCAAGGTGATATCGTCAGTACACAAACACAGATCACAACAATCTTTTGGTTTTAACCTTGAGTTTCCTCAGTTTCATTACGTGAAAATTAGAACTTTTACATTTATGCTTGAATTCTGTCAACCTAAACTTTGGTGCTAGATGACGAATCTTTGACTTGGGAAATTTAAAATCGCCAGCTATTGGACACTACTTTAGTTTTTAAAACGTGAATATCCGGTGATTCATCTACAGAGACGGATCAGTGTAGAGATTCAGATTCAACAACATTGGTCTATAAGTTCTGAGACTCGTAAAGGTTGTGCTTGTCCAAGCTAGTCAGACAACTTTACACTAACGGGAACAACAAAAACATTAATGGTCTTACTAGCAGAATAAGTAGTAGTGATAGCAGAATTAGCAGTAGTAGTAGTAGTAGTAGTAGTAGTAGTAGTAGTAGTAGTAGTAGTAGTAGTAGTAGTAGTAGTAGTAGTAGTAGTAGTGGCAGTAGAAGTAGGCGCAGCAGCAGAGCTAATATTAGTAATGAGAGCAGCAGTAGAAGTAGGAGTGGAAGCAGTGGAAGTAGTGGAATTAGTATTAATTGCACTAGTGGTAGTAGAATTAGTAGCAGCATTGGATTAGTAACTATAGTCAAAGTATTAGTGGAAGTAGACGTCGTAGTAGCAGCAACGGTTGTGGTTGCAGTAGAGGTAGTACTGTTGTTGGCATTATAAGAAGCAGTAGAAGTAGTGATGGCAGTAGAAGTGGAAGTAGTAGCAGAAGTAGCAGTAGCAGAAGTGGGAGTAGAAGTGGGAGTAATGTTCGAAGTACTGGCATTAGTAGAAGCAGCGGTAGCAGCAGAACTAATTATAGCATTAATAGATCTATTGGTGGTAGTAGCGGAAGTTGTAGCAGTTACTTAAGTGTTAAGACGAGAAGCAGTTGTATTTGTCGAGGCAGTGGAAGTATTGGCAACAGGAGTGTTAGTGGAGGCAGTGGTAGTAGTAACAGAAGCAGTGTTGACAGTAGTATAAGTGGTAGTAGTAGTAGCAGCAGTAGTAGTAGTATTAGTAGTAGTAGTAGCAGTAGTAGTAGTAATAGTATTAGTAGTGGCAGTAACTGTTGATAGTTTTGGTAGAAGCCGTAGTAATAATCGAGAGGGGAGTAATGGTAGAAGTAGTAGTTGTTTCTGAAGTAGTTGCGGTATTAGAAGTAGTATTAGTAAAGTAGTAGTAGCTGTAGATTTAGTGGTGGCAGTAGTGGAAGTAGTGGCAGTAGCAGATGTAGAATTAGTAGTAGAAATAGTAGTAGTAGCATTGTAACCACAAGTAGGTATAGTGTTAGAAGTAATGTAGTGGAAGTATTAGTGGTATCAAAAGTAACAGTGGTTGCAGAAGTATTGATATTAGTAGAAGGAGTAGTATTCGTGATGGAAATGTCTAGTTGCAGAGGTATTAGCGATAGCAGCAGCAGTAGTTGTATTAATGGTAGTAGTGGTAGCAGTTGACGTAGGTGCATTATTCGAAGTAGTAGTAATGGTAGAAGTAATAGTAGTCGTACGAGCAATATTAGCAGTAGAAGTTGAGGTATTGTTAGATAAATTATCAGTAACAGAATTGGGAGTAGTGGAAGATTTGTTAGCATTAGGAGCAGTTGAATCAGTGGTTGGAGTAGTAGCACTGGAATCAGTAGTATTGTTAGAAGCGGTAGTACTTGTGGAAGTAGTAGTAATTGTGGAGGTATTAGTAGCAGTAGAGTTAGTGGTAGTAGTCGAGGTAGGATTGGTGTTGGCAGTAGGGGAAGTATCAGAAGTACTAGTAGTTTTTGTAGTAGTAGTAGTCGTAGGTTTATGAGTGGTAATAGAATTGCTGGGATTAGTGGAATTAAGAGTGTTAGTAGAGGTAGCAATAATGGTAAAAGTAAGATTGGCAGCAGAATTGGTAATAGTAGTAATAGTATTAGTAGCAGTAGTAGTAGTGGTAGAATTAGTAGTGGTAGTGGTAGGAACAACAGAAGCAGGAGTAGCAGTGGTAGCACTTGAAGTAAAAGTGGCAGTAAAATTAGCAGTAGTGTTAGTAGCAGGCCTAGTGGTATACGTTGGAATAGTAGAAGTGGTGACAGTTGTTGAAATAGTAGTAGTATAAGGTTCCTGAACGTTAGCAAAAGTAGTATCAGTAGTAGAAGTAGGAATTGTAAAAGAATTAATAGTGGTTGTAGTAGAATAGGATTGGTGGTAGTAATAACTGAAGTAATGGTAGCAGCAGAGTTGATAGCAGTAGTCTTGGTGGCATTAAAAGTAGTGGTAGCAAGAGTTATGGTAATTATATAAGTAGAAGCACCGGAAGCAGTAGCATTACAGGTAGTAACATTGGTAGTAGAATCAGTAGTACTAGTATAACTAGTAGTGGTAGTGACATTAGTGGTTGTCGCATTAGAAGTAATAGTATTATTTTCAGTAGGATTATTAGTACTAATGACAAAAGGGCTAATAGCAGTGAAATCAGTGTTGGTAGTAGATGTTTTATCGGTTGTGATATTGTGCTCTAATGTATTGCTTGGAATTTCACATATATAGGTTTCCGCCTTTTAGTCAAAAAGGATGCTTTCGTCACCTCGTCACAAGAGTCGGAAAAAACGTAGTGAGGGATAAAACTTTCAAATTTACCGGGAATTGTGCAGAAAAATCGGTGTTGTTAGTGGTAGTAGATCCAGAACTCCACCGGTACACGGTGGATTACGTAAGATAAAATGTGGCGAAACCATAAAAATATGCGTGAAGTGAAGTAAATCAGCAAGCAGGAGGTAACAAGAATATGGCCCTTCTCTACATTAAAATGTAGCTGAAATGGCTGCAAGATTGCTCGAAACATCAGGCAACACAATCGCTCACAAACCCACTAAAACTATGGGGAAGCTCATTTCGAAGCCTAACAAAACTCAAAACGGATGACTGAAGAAATTTTATCGGCAAAACCAAAGGTGAGAGCTGTAACATAGGTTGCACTGATCAAGCTGGAAAAAAGTTTGCTTCATGAATGCATGGACAAAACTAGCCAAGGAGAGGCGTGATCCTCTCTCGCTAATATCCATTCATTAAGATCATGAAGCACATGCGTTCAGTGTAGAAATTGTTTAGATCGTGGACCAAGGGAACGCATGACATTCCAGAAAGTTTCCGGCAGCGCAGCGCTTGTTGGCAACTTTCATCGTTGAGCACAGCGAATTTGACCAAATGTGCAAAGAACCAAAGCGGAAAATTTAATTGGACGGGTTAGTGTTGACTCTTCGAATTCTGAGGCAGCCGAAGTCATTTCGAGATTACGATACCTACCACCATTCTCAACCAGGAGGAATCTTGTCAGCACATTACTAAAGTCAGCAGCATTTCCAAAACCCTGCTAAAATTGGTAAAGTTGCTAGTTAAAGGTCGAAGCAACAGCAATCTTCAAATCCAACCTTTAGCGTGTATCCTGCATACCATCATATTGGTTTCGTTAAATTTTGATGTTGGCTGCTACTCTTAAAGGGCTTTGGCTGATGCTGACTTTTTCTGCTTCTTGTACTTTTCAGGTCAGTCACTCAACCTTTTCGAAGACCAATGTCCCCGTACTTTCTACACACCCACTCTGGAGGTCAAGGCCACGCCTAGGGGAACACAACCGAAAATAGAAATGAGCAGACAAGCCACTGCCCACGCACTGCTGGTGTCATCTCGGCTGGTGACGGAACGCTTGGGATCTATACGTCATGCTGATGCACCAAAAACTCCTCTACGTATCCCGTGATCACATGACTAAAGATCTCAACCTCATCCGGAGAAAATGTTCATCGTTAGCGGCCAAAAGCTCGTGTACATCTTGCTAAAGCTGCAACACAAATGTAGATATTCATTCAATCAGTGCGAATCATCTACAGTCACCTCTTCGACATATATGCCCCAACCGTGACGAAAATTGTTCAATCCCAAAATACTCAATTTCGAAACTGGTGACGGCAAATAGGTTCAATATACGCTAATGTTTCTATCCGGCGCACACCACACTACAATTGTTTACTTGCTAACATTGGGTAAGTCAACAACGGTGATGTGTACAAACAGAGCAACGATCGAACACAGACAAAAGCAAAAGCGATGTAAGCCATTGGTTGAGCATAAACGCCCGTGTGAATCTTTCGTAGAAAACTGTGGAAAATCGAGGTTGGACCTAATCAAAGCAAAACTGGATCGCGCTGTAACGAAACCACTTCAAGCCCTAGCAATTTCGCGCTTCACGCTTCCCCTCTCTCTCCGATTTCGGTTGGTTTCTATGTGAAGCAAGGTTGTTTTTGATGATTTGATGGATGATTGATTGTCCTCTAGTTTTCTGTGGCTGTCTAGCGTGTTCTTCAACCCATTCTGTCCTTGTCTCTGTCTGCTATCTGTATGTCTAACTGTCCAACTGTCTGTCTATCTGCCTGATTGTCAGGCTTTCCGGCAACACAGTAGTGTGTCCACCTGTTTTGTGTTTTCGTGCTCGTGACTGACTTTTTCCAGCCTTTGTGTACAAGAGACACGCAGAAGGAAACTGGGCGAGAGAAATACTCATTAGTTCTACGTGCTGACCCGCATATGGTTTGATAAACAAATCGTTTACTTATTCTGTCCTACTATTCGCTTGTCAGATAGTGTTGTTTACATATGCTAGATGTTACTGCATCAAAGTGTCCAAGTGAAAGAAATTGGTGTTCCCACAAACTACTTGTTTCGACCATTAATTTCTCATTCAATGAGGTACGAATTATGGTTTTTGCGATAATTATTGTACCATGTAAGAGACGGCTCCTCCACTACTTTACGTCATTCGAATGATGATAAAGCCCTAATGTTCAAGGATGTTAAATTGGGAACTCCAGATAGTCACCACCTGTTGTTAATGCGACAGGTGGATTTGCTATTTACTATTGCAAACACGTCAGCAGGTATATTTTTAATAAATGGGACAATATCAATGTATTTTCGGAATGGTGTGTCGGAGCACCATGGTCTTTTTGAAGAAGTTTCTAACTCATTCCGCATGGTCTTCCGGACCAATTCATGTGGTAATAAAGCGTGAGTGGCTTCATTGTGGAAACAGCTATCCCGCCTTGGGCCAGTAAGTAAAGATCAGTCCATTTGCGAGTCACGTGATACAGTCCAATGCAGCTTAGCGCGAGCCTTCATGGACCGCTTGCCTATGAGTGCAGTGACCAGAGGCCGTCGTGAAATCTAAACATTCATCGAAGGCGACTGGACGGAATGTATTTCACAAGGTGGGATATCTGCAATTTCGTATATAAACCTATCAGTTGCAAATATAACTCGAACGTTGTTGTGGATATTTTAGTTTGCATAATTTGAGTCGGTGCCAACTGACTGCCTACTATTAATTCCTGTCCATTTCTTTCCGTGGTTGACCGAATTCCGTGTACTAATTTGAAGTCCAAATAGTACAGGAATATATCGAGCTTTACACAACACCGTGTACATGTCCAGTATCTGCGACCGAGACTAATGAATTGTTTCCTGATTTTCCCAAGCTTCGATAATTTCGTTGTTCATTCGGCGATAAATGTACCTTATTACACCTAGTGATTTCATCCGGTCACATAAATGGCTAGAACCAATCCATTCGAGAGAAGAAGAAATAATCAGTATGTGATTTTCAAAGTGACAATTGAAACCGTACTCACAGCACAATTGGCTGCATAATTCAGAAAACTAACATTTTATGGTTAGATTGGATGGGAACAGAATCTAGTGCAGTAAATTCTTTGCTTACCGTAATCCTATCCACCGGTTGTGTCAGGTCATATCTTCAGCACAATCTCGGGCTTAATTCGGCTTTCTTGAATTTATCCTTGTCCGAAAAGTGCGGCCATATGTAGAAGGTGATTGTTATATTAAAGGTGAGAATTACGAATGATAGCGAATCGCACGTCACAAGTATGTAGCTATTCTGCTCGGCTTTCAACCATTCAGTCAGCTTCAAGTACATAATAAAACACCTTTCGGTCGTTGATTTCATGCGATCAGAGGCTATCGTCCCGGATTCGCTTCCCCCATTCTGTCACGCACAGTTCACGATTAGTCACAAGGATGAAATAAATGGACACCAGTGGTTTCTCTGGTTCTTAATGTTGAGTAGGGCTCAAGTCGTGCATGAAGAATAATTACTTTTGGACTGATTAACCCGGACTCATAGCACATGAAATCAAACAACAATAGGGCTGGGTGAAATCATTTGGAACATTCAAAGACCTAGTTGAAGTCCTCGTTATGTCATCTGGGTGGAGATTACGTAGAGGGAGGCATGTATAATGTATATATATATATATATATGATATATACATATAACGGAGAGAGGTGAGAACAAACCTGTTCACTTATCACATTCTACTGGAAACTTGAGAGAAGAGAGCAGAAATGGACGGAAATGAGGAAAGAAACAAAGAAATCTTTTGCAAATTTTTTCACACACAAACTTGCTTTGCCATACCCCACCAGCACCTCAGTGATTTTCATCAGGATCTGTAGCTCGTCGGTGAACCTGACACTACTCGATAGATCCAGCAAGGGCAGAGCGCTAAGTTGGACTGTCCTATCTCGAACCTTTGACCAAATGGTCCAACTTTAGAATGATTTGAGCGTCTTACAACCCACCAGATGCAGGTGACTAATTGCTTATTTCGTACGCCCTTCGCATAGGGTGCCTAACATACCCATGCGCCACTGACGTCGGTGAGCATACTGCACTATTGTTGGTTTGTAGTCAGACTGACTTTTAAGGACCAGTCAACGCAGAGTCAGGGTTGCCTCTAACGGCTGCGATTTGTCCCTTCCGCTCCATTCGGGCATTTAACAGGTGACGAAAAGATGTTTAAAAGTGATTGGAATTGCGACGAACTTTCTTCCCTTATTTAGAAAGATAATCGTTTGTGTGAAGAGAATTGCTGAAGAGTAGTTCGGACAGCAACTGACGCAATGCCATTCATAAACATCGGAAACAACAGTTTCGACCACATACTGTTTCATCTTTACTCTTACGATAAAGTGTCGGTGTCAGACATTTGACATCTCGGTATCTGTCGTAACCAGCATCGTAGTTGGATGAGAAAACAAAATTTCCAAGGAAGCACTTAGGCGATTTCGTAGTTTTGTGGTTCATAAATGAAGTCACCATTCATCCACGCTGTTGGTGCTTCAAATGACACTCTGGTGCGAAAAGTTTGCAATTCAATTTCGTATGAATGATAGAAACCAATCTTTGAAAACTTCAAGGTCAGAAGGCCAGATGTGCATGATACCACGGGATACACATAGTCAAGCTAATGTAAATACTAACTGCCCTATATTCAATCATCCGGTTTGACGTCTCTCCATTCCCTGGCCATTTTGTTAAATAGTTTGGGTTATGAGACTTTAAACTACCCATGTCAACCTCCTTTTGTCGATCGCAGCCTATTGATTTTGAACCCCAAAATAGAGGTACCTCATCTAAGGCTCATTCCACTGTCCATTGAATTTATCTGTGATTAGCTGGAGGAGTAAAAACATCGGAACTGCATCGAAACAACGCTGATGAATAAGCCATTGACATCTACCGAGCAACTATTTCTTTAAAACTGACTTGGGGCAGGAGACAGATGAAAGCTGCCTGTCATTTAAACGAACAGGAAAGCAGATGTGCCAAAAAAACAAGAAGAACTCAAGACTAACGAAGACCAGTAACTTCACACGTGCAGCACGGGCGATTGTGTACATATTTTGGCCTGAATCTTGTCCCATCCTAGTATTCAATGCATGTCTGTTTTAATTGTGGCTCAGTAAAATCAAATTTGTTTCAATTAATGCGTTTGCAGGGATCAGATACTTTCACCATACTGTGCAACCAAATAATAACAGCAATCACGTGATGGTTCTTCTGCCTGATAACTGATTTAGGTCACCTGAGAACTAGGATTTGGAACATTCACCATTTTGATCTTATTAGACATGACGATCCGGTTCACCAGTCGATCACAAGCCTGTTCAATAGGATGCTGAACCGATCAAATAGTGATCATGATATTTCAATTCTATAATCACTCATTCCGTTAGAACTGTGTGAACGGTGGTGTTACACGGGTAGTCAGTCATTGAAGGTGCTAGTTTATGCGGCAGATTCATCGCTACTTCCATCACTCACGGTACACAACCAACGTCCTCATTTAACTCGATTATTTTTTTGGGACTATGACTTCATGTTATCTAGTTGGATGCAAAAAGTTGTGTCATGACAAGTTCAAAGGTTTATCTATGTTTTCATGGATTTCTGACCGTTCACTCTGGTGTTTAGGTCGCAAACGTTGCACCACCAGTCGAGGTAATATCCCCAATGCATTAACAATGTCACCTCTGCTGGTGATGGAACCTTTGCAACCTAAATACCAAGCTCAAAGATCAGAGACTCGGGAAAACCGAATTTCCAAATCCATTGAGTTTATCTTTGTTTCTGACACTTGCTCTCCCCACTGTTGCGAGATTCGGCAAGGATCTATGCGCACCCATAAACACGATGTTTCTGAGCATGCAACTAAAACATAATGGATGCGGTTATTTCACCGAAACATCAAGATCACTGTTCGGTCGTGTCAACCTAAAGTGAACCTCTTTGTAAATATTTGTGGTGTACTGATGAACCTCGTAGGGTTAAATGGAAAACTTTTCAGTGTCATTCGCAAATCGAGGTGAAGTATCTCCGTGAGGTCAAAAAAATCGAAAATATGATTGTTCAATATCCCAGTGTGGATACGCCTGGGTGATGTATCATAGTTCCCACATACAAGGATTATTGCATTCGACCACGAGGCGGTTGCTTTTATCATTTGGTTGTGTCACACCCCGAAAATATTCAAACTTTCTGGACATTTTGTCCTAATCTGTTAACAGACTCTGTACAGTGATAGAATAAGACATGCATGTATGCGTGAGAAATTGGAGAAACGTGGGACTGTGGTGTAAGCAGTTCATGCACTGTTTATGACGGACTGTGTACAAAGAAATTGTGTCTAACGAAAAACCTGGAACAACTTTATTACAAAGATTGACACAATCTCATGTTTATGGCACTACCGATGATCAGGCGGTCAAAAATGTGCCATATGAACAAATCACCTAACCATTGGTCACTTCCACATTCAATAGCCTAAAACTGATCACGAGTATGCAAGTAGAAAAACACCTGCACAAGAACAAGATGAGGAACAGATTTTCGAACGACTTCTGTGGCCACGTTAATTACAAGGTAAGTCGTTATCAACCGTAGACTCAAAACGGGAACAAATTAAGACATGGAAAGTTAAAACGTTTGTGCTTAGTTGTAATTATTTTCACTTTATAAACCCCTATTGCTTCCTTACTAAAAACATTTGTACTTTAGAAAAGTAAATACTGGCTTGGCGAAATTGCTGAAGAACTGGAATGTAATTTCCGCTGTCAGGCTGACCATAGTGTATAACAATTTGATTCCTTTCCAAAACTTTTTGCGACATTGTTACTTAGTCATCTCAGACCGACCACTTTCTTAATACCTCTAAATGGCTCGAGCATATTTCGTTCCCGGGAGAGTTCCGACAGTTAATTGAATCATTCTTCAGAGTATCTAACCGGTCTTGCTTAATTATTCTCCGTTGTCGATCTTGACTCGTGCCTGAAAATATTTCAGATGCAGTGCTGCAACCTCCAGGTGTTGCAAATTGTGCCTTGCTTATCCCAGTTGACTTTCCCATCGAGCTATCATGTGATTAACACTTTGAAAAAAGTGACCATGGTTCAAACAAAATTCCCGTTGACGGTGTCAATCACTTCTTGCATTTTGATCAACCTACGTTTTATTCACATATCCAGTCAAGATTTCGGGTTAAACTGACACGTTTCTGCAAGACTCTAACCATGATTCCCAAGTCCTTTTTTCTCCTGGCTTTCACCTTAGCCTAGGGAAGAGGTTCCAGCAATTTCGACGTCATCGGTCTGGGAAAGATTCCTTTGTTCTACTTACGCTTCTACCAGTGCCCTTCTTTCTAGACATTTTCCATTCTACAAATGACTACTTTTACTTCAGGTAACCCTGAGACTAGATTGTAGATTTTGCTTGATTAAAGGCATACTTTAACACAAACACAAAATTCTGCAATCGAATCCGAATCATTAACTGCGTAGACTAATGGTGCGTTCATTTCATAATTGCCTGGTTATCCGTCAGAGATTTTTCATCAATTAGACAAAGTTTACCTTCCGAGTTGGGACAAAATTTCCCAAAGGAGTGGACAAGCATAGGGACGATGATAACGAAACCGATAATGGGTTTCTTAGGGCTCCTTCATTCTTTGGTCCTTCAAAAACATGTAAAACACCAACACGGAACAGTTTGGTCATCCACGATGTTAAGCGCAACGGCTCCGACAAAGAACATATGATGTTATTCCGGCCTGTTCTGTGTGTTGTAGGAGAATTTGAGCCCATTAGCACGGATTTGAAGAGCAAAAAACGTCTTGTCTGTTATCGTTTACATTCTGCTTTTTTTTCGTTATATTCTCCTACAGTGATGGTCTAATGTTATTCGCACATTTGTCCCCTAAGAGAATGTCACTGAGCGGAGAGAAATTGCCCAAAATGCAGACTTCTATGGTTAAACATTTTGCTCAATACTATTTGCAACATACGACAAGATAGCTGGCATAAAATGTCATAAACTGTTTTCGCAACATGGTCAGAATCATTGTGAATGATATAATATTAATAACACAGCGTTGTTGGTAGATGTAATGCGCCAACGTTTCGACTACCGTGGGTAGTCTTTCTCAAGGCAAGTTTTACAATCAAATGACTGAGGGAACGTTCACATGCATGTGAACGTTCCCTCAGTCATTTGATTGTAAAACTTGCCTTGAGAAAGACTACCCACGGTAGTCGAAACGTTGGCGCATTACATCTACCAACAACGCTGTGTTATTAATATTATATCATTCACAATAAAAACCAATACATGGCGCATCGATTTTTCGATACACTCCTTACGTCGTTTGGTCCGGATGGTCAGAATCACTTTGGTGTATTTGCACACGTGCATTCTGCAGTCGAAGTCAACATTTAGACAGCGAAACAGTCAATGAAGACTGATATGAAAATGAAGTAAGTGGTCAACATAACAAAACATCGCAGTGAATAATTTAACCCGGTCATCATTTTCATCAACATCAGCACTAGGCGATTTGTTAATTTGTTTTGTACAAGCAAACTTCGCGTGCCAGATCACATGTGGATGCTCAGCCGTACACATAGGCAAAATGGAGAAACATCAAAGAAGCCAAATTACCCAACGCATTCCGACGTGGTTTCCAGTACTCGATGAATGGTGGATTCACGTCAAACAGGTCAACAACTTACCGAAACTTGATAGAGTCATCACGTTGTGTGAGTGTTGACGACTAGTTTAAGGCCACACAAAACAACGCAAACACAAGATCGTTTAGGTATGTTGAGCCTCTACCCGTTGTCATTGGTAAACGTGAGCTCCATAATCTGTGTAAATGGCTCAGTAATCCGACCTTAAATTGTAAATTAGACATTTACCTCTCCTCTGAATGTTTACTACTTGTCGTACGACTAGTCATTCACTGCAATTTTTCCTTGGTTTCCCGCGGTTAATTTTTTGACTGCATTACCAGTCGAAGTAAACATAGTTTGCAGGCTTGCGCGAGCGCAACTCCCTTGTCGTGAGTACATAAAACAGGCCCATGTTCGTGACCTTTTTCAACTAGATGTCTAACAGGGAAACACCAATTCCACCACTGGATACATAAGGGCAACCCCTGTTGCCTGGTACCTGCCAACCGAACTCGATGGCATGAAACAATTAGGCACGAACTTACGACGTAGTAATTCTGACTCGCTTTTGCATGACATTTTCCTTAATAAACTGACCCGAAACGAGTGGAGCGGCTGCTTGTACGTCAGCCTAAACCTAATCCCTGGCACAATTTTGTCGTGCGAGAGTTTTACGCCTCAAACGCTGTGCTATCCTGCACGGATTCAGATGTGCCCATTTCGCATCCAACTGTAGACCGCAGTCGAACTAGCGACTTTTCAGTAGCCTGGTGGATTTTATCACCAATGATATATCACGGATATTTGGTGTTTTATTCCGTTTTTGGTGATATTTGGATTCGCGTGCCACTCCACACATCTCACGGTATACTGGACGAATCATAACAAATCATATTCTGTCAAGTAAATCAATCTTGCCATTTTTGCAGCAGTATGCATTAAGGCCAACTATCATCAAGCGAAACATGCCCCTGGTTGTCACATCAATTTACGAGTTTTATGTGGCATCGCTTAAAGCCAGTCAGTAGGTTCCAATCGCCTCCAAATGACACGGAGGATTTTAGATCCCCAATTACGCATCACTTGGGATGGGTTAGGCATGATTGCTAATCGGAAGTGTGGGAGTTTGATGGAAGTTGTATAGTTTACATTGGGACTGTTCTGCTCACTAGTCATGCAGTCTTGCAAATCATACCATAACTCCACTAATGTCAACTTTCTTAAATGCAATCAGACCTATTCCAGAATAAGTGCATCGCAGAGATGAACAACCAGTGAAGCTAAAAACACCAAGATGTAAGAATAAGCTCAACTTGGCACCAGCGACGACAGGCAAAAACATTTTCGTTGCTCCATGACTGATTATAAACGCATCGGTATTTATGCATATTCCAATGAAAATGATAAAGATAATTTTAGAGCAAGATATTTATCAGTATGATCGATGTATCCATGTAGTTACTGTATGCTGTGTACGTTACTGGATCATGTGTTTCCATTGGTAAACAGTAGACGACCAGTAATTGTTAAGGCCATGATAGAATCGACGTCCCGTCAGTCGGTGTAAATGAAGCTTTTCACGATGTACTATTAGACAAAGGTCAATGTTTAATGTCAAAATTCTACAGCCTCGGCTGCGATTGTTTACTCTGAATCTCTGCCTGCCTAAAAAACCAAGGAAGAACACGAATGACTTCTGATCGTTAGCACGGGATGAGCCTTCGTAAACAAGATCCCTCGGTTAATAGTACGATATTTATCAATGCACGTTATCCAGTATGATGTTGACTACATCGTCTATGCTGACACTTGGTTTAGACTGGAAATTACCTTCCTATCATTATTCCTCCTGTATTTCCCCACTTTGATATCTGCCATTTCTGTTAAGTCCCGTCAATTGTGAAGCACCCAGTGCAATTGCATTTGCTATTACCTTTTCTATTATTACAATCAGATATTTTCGCATAATTCAGTCACGACTTAAGTTCGCAATTATATCAGATTTTGAAGATTGCGTTCATATGCGCGATCTTCATTTAAAGCGAAACCGATATGTATATATATATATATAGGTATATATGGATATATATCTATATATACACGCATATATATGTATACATATATATATATATATTTATATAACTTACACTTTTGGTTATACCTATCACTTCGTCACTTTCATCAGCTTCTAATGGACATTGGAAAACGAGTGGAATGATTTCTAGTGATCCATTTCAAGGCTAAATTTGAAGAGCTATAAACATATTCAAACCGAATAGGGAATGTTCGCGAGCGCATTTAGAAAAGCATATTTTTGTAGGTTCAGTCTCCATGAATTTGCATATGAAGAGGATGGACAATGCTTGCTGGCAGAATCTGTTCAAGTTGACCTCGGAAGTTTAGTTCTCAGTCATTAACTCTTCAAAGCTGAGCCAGGAGAATCTCATACGTGATGTGTGTGTGTTTTGTCTCTCTCCGCACGGTTAGCTGTTAGCGCTGAATTCATTTCGAGCCTGTCGTTCAAGAAATCGTGTTACCAAAACTATACGTTCTGGGGAGATATGCAGCGGGAAAAAGTTAACTTAACATTTGAGTTTGCCGAAAACCTTGAATTTTAGGCATAATTTTCCTACTCCGCCTTTCGTGCACCCGATAGTAGGCATCCCATAATCTTTCGAAACAGACTATAACGTTGCGACAGGAAAGGTATGGGCCGCTGTAGGAGCTGAAACGATCAGCTGTGTATGTTCCTCCAAACAGTTTTCCTGGGCACCTCAGATAACCGGTCGTAATTCAGACACAGTGGAAACCGATTTTGTTGCTAGTCCGTCCTGGACACAGGGATTATTATTGTGACTCCGAAATCTCTGTCACCTGACAAGTGACCAGTAAACACACAGAAACAATTTAGAAAAGAAACTTGAGGAAATATTTTCTATCGATATTCATGAAACTGCTAGATTTTTTTTGAACTTTGGTAGCATTAAATCAGTAAAGATTCCGATTGGGCAAATAAGTAAGATGTGAACAATTTGAGCATTTCCGAATCAAATCCTTGATGTAATGTGCTCGTATATGTTGTCGACTAATACACTTCAGCACAGTTCTCCATTCCCAGGGATAATTTTCTGTGATTCATCTGACATGTTCCAAGTTTCTCTGAGGATAACTTCTATTTTTACGTTATTTCAAAAACAGAAGTGGTCTATCAGTCTACAATTAAAATTTATCGGATTCAGTCCTACGGAGTAAACGAGGTTACACGAATCACTCTGTTCCTGTGTACAATACAGATCAAACAAAATGTGCTTTGTGCCCATAGATGTCGGTCATGGAGAACTCGGTTTGTGTCCATTTTTTTCGCGTATATGACGCACAATCATGAAATTGGGAAATTCTTCGGATCACCCCTAGATAGGACGAAAATATACACGTTGTGGAGTAACTGTTGTTATCAGTTCGGGTTTTACAACCATTAATATCAGATAATGTGCTCCGTTTTTGTTTGCTATTTCACAATGCGCACGTAGGATTTTTCTGTGTTCGTGTATCTTAGCCACATAAAACAACAAATTATATTTTCAAAGACACCAAGGTAACCACGGAATCGGAGAAGGATGCGAAACTGGTATTTATGAACGCGCTGATAAGAACAAAATCCGAAGATACACTAGAGACATCAGTATATGAGAAATAAGCACCTACGAACAGTGGTAGACTACAATGGCAATCATTCAACTGATCACAAATCACTGGGCATCCGAACCCTGTTTACGGAAGCTGGAACATACTGTAACAGAGTGGAATTGTGAACAGAAGAAGCAAATTATCTCAGCCGGATGATCCGGCAAAGTGAATCCCTAAGAAACTTCATGAGAAGAACCCTACAAAAATGATAGCAAACTAACAAGGGCAAACAAATGGAAGATTTGCTCTGTTACACTTAGAGGTGTCCCAAGTGACTGTAAAACTGTTTCAAATTCCAGGAATCATAACGGGTTTTAGACTTCCCAAATCTCTGAAAAAATCGTACTGAAACCGAAGAACTAAATGAAGACTGAAGAAAGTAGGGAGTTTATAAGAAAAGTTAGGTACGCGCGTAAAGGACAGGTGTGGCGTTGCCATACTGTATTTTGATTGTATAAATGTTGACGTTGGCTGTTGCTTTTACTGGGTTTTTGCTCATGTTGTATGGACTTTTGCGTACAATAAACAATGTTGCTTTTCAGTCAAAAAATGTGGGAGTAAAAATAAAGCAGGAAAATTTAAATTAATAAAATAAAAAATGCACTCATCGTGTAGTAAAAATATTAAAAATATTCTTCTAGAAATAATCATAACACATCCTGATAGGCTGCTCAGGAACTCGGCTGAAACCCGGTCACGGTTTATCAAAATTCGTGCTGAATATGGGACAGTGAGTTTGCCATAGATATTGATTCTAGAGGGTAAGAAACGAAAAGCGGATCGTGTAGAAATATGAGAACGACACTTTGAAAGATCGTTGTGCAGAGGATGCGTGAGATCAAAAAGAATTTTGTGAGCATATTTCTCACATGCTGATAAGTGTTGATGAAATAGATTTAGGGACAATTCAGTTAGTAGTACGAAGGACACGACTAATGATTGATAGCCCCCGGCAAACAATTTCGAAGTCTTTTTAAGTAAACTTAGAAAAATAACAGGAAAACATGAGAAAAGGGTTGGAAAAACACATTGGTATACAAATCCCTCTCATTAGCATTCAGTGAACAAACGCATTCTCTTCTGTTCTAAAATAGTTACTGTATGCAACCGGACGGCGAAGGTCGAAGTATCTGCCCAACATTGATCCGGAATCACCCAAACATGAATAACTTTTTTTATTCGTTGCGCCCTGCACTGCATTTGTCCTTCCGCTGAGCTGCATGCCGAACATTGTCCTTTCGTGGTCAGTTGACTGAAATGACACTGATCGGTATTCCGATGTATCGCTTGGTTCACGATAATATTTGCCTTGAGACTAGCACAATGCAAGCATAACATTTCCGTGTGCCGGAAACGAACCATATTTGAACTCCCAATCATGGGCCTAAAAGTTTCGGATTGGTATACTTTTGTCCGAACAATTAGTGGACATCTGTCACCAATATAGTTTCTGGGATTTTCCGAACCATTCGATTTTGGATTGGATTATCATTTCGATAAATGCCATACGCGACAAGGAAAGGATATTGACCGAGATTGTGCGCAATGCAATGCCACCTGAACTCTAATGGTTGATCGATCAGACTGGAAGAACCGCAACAACGTTCCCTACGTTGACCGCTGCCGGAAAATTAGCCAGGGACGGTTTAATTTAGATTTTACTAAAACCTAATCATGCAACAGATCAGATAGTTTCGCCGGCAATTAATCCGAGGAAATTAATCCCATGCAGTCAGTGATTCAATAGTCCTTTAAAATTCCGTTGGAGTTTCACAAATTTATAAAGTTTTTCCAAATGCAAACATTAGGCAACTTTTCATTAAACTGCTGTTTCCAAAAGACATCTTCGAATGAAAGACATGATGAACTGAAAGGAAGTTATGTTAAAATCAATCTAAGTTTTTTGCTGGTTGTCATAACAAAGTAAATCTCGGGTTTCCGGAGTTCAGATTCCTCTGTTTTCAATCAACCAACATTTTCTTACTTGCAGCCGCATTCTAATTTTGTCAACACTATTAATAATACTCAACAAAATTGTTGAACAAACGCCAGTTTTCCGACCATGGGAATCCCAATCTTCGAATTTCCAACATCAGCTCTATGGACGATTTCCCTGGTTAGAACAAGCTTCCCATTGATGACGGCTTCTTGGTCAACTGGCTCTCTGCTTTCTGATGAAAATGGTCAACTGATATGCGTGAGCATGGATAGATACACTGCATATATTTGTGCATGGAGCGGCATATTATACCTAGGCGCATCCATAGTATAGTTCCGCACGTTTCACGTGATCTGTTACGACACAGTTTTCGGACTGCACAGAAATTGTAGAATTCAGTCGCTAAAACACGCCACGGGGATCAGGTGGATTATGGCAAATATGACTGGAGCAATTTGCCCGCGAGCTACCAAGCAACCGAACAACAACGGTTCTTCGAATCCCTTTGTATAGGTCTCACATGATCCTTTTGTCTATCTGCGCTAAATATGAGCTAATCTATCATAAGAATACAATATAATCTGTTCCAGTTCACCAGTTACCCAAATCTAGAGGTGGGACAAAAATATCACTCTTCTTTCGAAACCTATTCGCCATAGATTTTTCTGCCCGTAGCCTCGAACTGAGGAAAATTAGTATTTTTGGGATCGCACAGCAAATGAAATTTCCAGTACTTATGAGAGCACTACAATCTGAATGCGTCGCTTTACCGAGTATCAGTGAATCTCATTTTGAGGCAATTCAAATGGAAATGCGCACTGTCTATACTTTGTAATCATATAATCTACCACTCACTCAATGTCACCTCTTCGATCCAAGGAACACGATCAACGAGACCCGGAGCTTGGACAATATATAGCACTATTCCTTACGCCAGTATGAGTATTCCTTTAACAGTCTATCAAAATGACTTAGGCACATGTGGGTTGAACACAAGGTGAATTAACAACATGAATATCAGTGGTGGAATTACATTTGTCTAAAGTGTTAAAATCAGTAGGAATTGAAGGATCAATAAACTCATGAACTCGGGAAACAAGTCGCAAAACCACCGGTATCTGTTCATTTGGCCCTACTAATCATTGCCACAGTCACCTGAACTTGAGAGTACATCTGTTCTTAGCAGTATTTCGCTTTTTATTATCGTTATTCATTGTTATTATTATTATCATCGCTATTTCATCAAGGCAGGTAACAACCTTCTCAAACGTAGCTAGTCTCTTTTAGCTGATATCACTTAATTTGGAAAACCTTTCTGTTAGTTTTGGTTTTGGAAATGAAACGGTTCCTACTATTTTCAGTAGGTGTGTGCGTGTATGTGCCATCATTCGACCCACCAGTTGGTTTGATTTAAACCTAGAACCAAAAACATTTCCCATAACCAAAATTTTTTTTGGGAAATTTTACCCGAGCCCGGTACATCCGAATTTGAACCCTTCGAAATCTTGAGCTACCGAGCAAAACTAATATTGTATTCAAAGCAACATAGATTTATTGGCATCGATTTCCTGTGCGTAAATATGGTCAGAACATTTTCCATAGTTAACGTGACACTTACGAATTTGGTCGTTAAACGCATATTCGGGATCGACATGACTCCCAGTTCCTTTGGAATTCATTTCAACGCCAAAAGGGAACGTTTAGCTCTTGTCTACTATTAACAACGAAACTGGCTGACAGCAAACAAGCCAAGTATTCTTGGTTCAACAAACTCCAAAAATATCGCATTTTTTTATTCCATCTCATATTTTCTCCTTCACCGCGCGTAACAGAGAGATAGTGATCGAAGAAAGGCACTCTGCCCTCAAGCATTTTGTTTGAGCCAGACGGCCACGTCAATGTCTGTTCGATTCCAATGGGTACTTGAATAATCAGAACTGCATTTTTTCGTGAACAGTCCACCAGTAAAATTAGCAAAAGTATATTAAGTCGTTCAAACTACGGCTGACAACCTGTTGACCTGGAATATCCGCCTGGACCTAAATATTGACATCGGGTAACGAAAGTGGAGGAATGATTCGTGAACTCGTTCATGTTTAGCTCACTTCTTCTCACCTCCATTCTCTGTCAAAGTTCACAAAGAGCAACTGTAAATACGACTGACTCCGCTCCGCTGTATTTTCCATCCACCGAAACGCTGGTCTGCTTTGATTTGACTAGATTTAACGCAAATGTGTATTTCATGTTGACGTTTTAGTAGCTCCCAAACCCTTTTGCAATCCAGCTGGTCCCATCGACTTTATCATTACTCTTCTAGGGGTTAGAATGCAATCATTTTATGTTGTCCGACAGTTCTGTGCCTAGCTTTATATTTGTGTACCAAGCCTCGTCTATATAGTTTCCCGACACGTTCATGTGATCTCTTGCACAGGTACAGTTTCCGTCCACTGGTGGTCCCCCTCTCACTATTCCCTTTGTTTGCGAATTGTATTGTATGGACTTTTGTTGATGAAAGCAAACTGAGTGGCAAACCCTGAAACTTGAGCAGTGTGAAGTGGATCGGGAAATACCATTCACGTTGTCCTTGGGTGATCTAAACAAAAAAGCTGAACTTACCGATATTCCAGCTTGACGGGACCGTCGAACCTGACCGTGCTATCACCCACAGAATTAGTAGTACACCTGTTTTCAAAATCACCG
>LUCM01009961.1:118137-149764 GCA_008360955.1 Fasciolopsis buskii
TCGATTTTGATCAACAAGCGAACAATTTGTCCGCTCGACTTGGTATTTCCCACTAGATTTAGTGCGAACTGGATATAACAGCCGCAAGATCAAATCGACTGGGGACTAGCTACCGAAGCAGACCAGACGTCCTCCTTTCCCTTTTTCCGTCATAAAACACAAGGGATAACGCGTAGATTGCTTTGTTTCTGAGCCGAAACAATGCAGTGGTGTTATCTTGTATAACTCTACTCACTGAGCCCAGGGCAATAAGCCCGTTTCAGGTGCCCAATTGTAACCGGTAGTTCCTGCGTTATTGAATGCAAGCCAAAATATCTAATTAATTTCCGTAGGTAAATGTCGACATTCGATGTATT
Source organism: Fasciolopsis buskii (assembly GCA_008360955.1). NCBI lineage: Eukaryota > Metazoa > Platyhelminthes > Trematoda > Plagiorchiida > Fasciolidae > Fasciolopsis > Fasciolopsis buskii. Next base: position 118,494 of record LUCM01009961.1, read on the forward strand.
AAAATGCCTTTCCGATGGGCATCACGATTTGGCTGATTCTGTTTCCCAAAATTTGGTAAACTGCCTTAACATGGTGTCGTGAGAGGTCGATTTTGCCGTGTTAGTTTGTACACACAATTTTGCTCCTTCCTGGAAATATGCCCAAGCGGTAGCCCAGGTTTTTCACGTTGCATCATTGTCCTCTTGGTCCAACTCCTTGTGATACAATCAAGGTTTTCATTGTAAATGATATAATGTTAATAATACAGAGTTGTTGGTAGATGTAATTCGCTAACATTTCGGCCGCCGTGATTAGTCTTTCTAAGGACAAACTTAAAATTAAAAAAATCTTACCTTGAGGAAGACTACCCATGGTGATCGAAAGGTTGGCGAATTAAATCTACCAACAACGCTGCAATATTAACATTATATGATTCACAATAAAGATCAATACATGGCACATCGATTTTTCGATACACTCCTAACGTCATTCAATTAAGGTTTTCCCTAAGAAACACAACCCCATCAGCTGCTGACATTCAACCCTCTGACGGGACCGAGAATTTCGAGCGGCGAAGGTTTTTCGCAAAATTTCCTGCTACAGAATGAACTGTCTAGCCAAAGCGACTTCTCAGTATTCTCAGGTGTTGCGCGTTTGACTTTTCGCTAGCATCTAACGAGTTATTTCTACTTCTGCTTAACATTTGCTCCCCCCTCAATACTAATTGCATTCTTCGCCATCGTTTCTCGCCTCTTAACCTTAACTACTTCTTCGGGAAAAGATGTTTTGCTAAATACAAAGATTATGCAGTAGTCAAGTGCTTGGCAAAACCCATTAGGATGGCGCCGTCTCGAGTGAACTACTTTTACACGAGCAAATTCCTGATGCATAAAATTTCAACATACCTGAAGACTACTGGAAGTCTTGTGCACAGTTTCATCTGCCCGTGCGTCATTCGCTTTGGATATCTATCCAAGCTCCCAGTTTATCATTGAATACGGAGATTGGGTTTCTCATTTCCATAGTTGCTGCGTAATCAATTTCATATTTCTGCTGCAGATGATTAATGAAACTGCTTTCACACCTAGAGAAATCCTCTGGGTCTGATGGGCTCGGTCCTACATCCATCAAAAAGTGTTCAGCCAAACTCGCCCACATTTTCTTACTTTTTCAGTCTGAGCCTGGAGGGATGGAAATTTCCTGACTTTTGTATAGTAACCACCCTTCCCTGTCTACCCAAGGGAATTTGTTCTAACTTTCACTCCCTCTCTGCACTCCCGTTGCTTTGAAAGTTTTAGAAAAATCAGCACTCCCACGTATGTCGTCCTGCCTGAATGTTTGTGTTCCATAGCAATTTGCTTATTGATGTTTGCCGTCCATCTTCTATGCCCTTTTCATTAGGACACGTCATACTACTTCGACTATTACTGGAAAGAATAGAATTTGCTTCCTTGATTTCGGCCGCCTTTTTAATTTTGTCGATAGGGGTTTTCTTTCCACTCCCATTCGTGCATCGAGTCTCCTCTTATTTCTTTTTTGATTGCTTATTCCCATAACTGTTAACGAGTCACACACTACAACAGACTGACTCTCCCCTAGCATTTCTACCGGTGATGACTCTAAAGTTGTCACCTTCGGTTTCAGCCTAAATATTACCCTTCGCAACACAAGACAATCTCTTTCTCACCAAGTACACAGATACTCTAGGTCTCGATTTCCCATATTCTCATAACTTCTATTTTCCAATATATAAAACCGGATCAGGTGAGTTTCTAAATGGTCAGCTACACACGACAGGACATTCTAGTCTGTCTTACGAAAGACACCAAATACTCTGAGTTTAAGTGCTTTTGCTCCCCTACATCAACTGACAGAGTGCTGCTGATTCATCATGAGCCAATAAAGTTAACTGATATTATACTGGACGGAAAACTTACTAGGCCACTTCATGCAGACTACAATTTGACTAAAATTATCCTTCAAATTTCACTTCATACGGACAGACCTATTTAGAGGTCATGTCCTTCCATTCGTTCTATTCCAGTGTACTCAAATCCACCTCGTCAGTTCCCAGATTCTGCTGTCGGAAGACATAGAATTACTTTTCAAAGCCTTTAAGTTCCTATCATCTTGTAATGATATACCTATGCATCAGTTTGTTCAATTTAACATCTTTCCGTGCAAAAAGCCTTCCACAACGATGGTCATAGGTTCCACTTCCCTGATTTGTGAACATTAGCTAAAATCTCCCCCTTTGGCTGCCGCATTTTCCTATTACCAATACTGTCATTCACGTGACTGAGCTTATAGCCATTTTACCGTCCTTTGTTCAGCGAGGTTTATAAAACCACTCCGAATAAGTGATACCACTGAACTAGAAAGTCATAAGCCTTCAATATCCTACGCACTAATTTCGCTGCTTCCGCTAAAATGAAAATGTTTTGTGAAAGCTCAAAAGTTGCTTTCCCCTCTCCATTGGATGCATGCAGAATTCACGTGGCCTGAGCATAGTAACCAAAAAGGATGAAAACCAGCATTTCGAACGATGACAAAGATGATTATTAAAGAAGTTTACTATTGATCACAACTACAGAGAGGCATAAAAGAGAAGATAAACAGTTAAAACATCTCCTTTTACTCTATCAATGAAACAGCAGCATACGCCATTTTCAGGAAGGGGGCCGCGGCCGACAGAGTGTTACCAGGTGAGGAAGTTGACCGGCGATGGGAGGGAACGAATCCGTGTCCCTTACGTCCAAAAGCCGCGACGTTGTCTTTTGAACACCGCCGGTTGTAGAATGTTATAATGCGAAATTTGCAAACACTATCCAAATAGCTCGTTGTTTGTAAAAAGCCATGTGGGTTCATTATTTTGGTGTCAGACAGCAATACAATCCAAAAAAAGAACTAGTCAAGAACACCAAATTGGTTCCGAATAACCATCTAGCCGGGTATTAGTTAAATACTGCAACTCGCGTTTAGTTATATTCACAATTTAGGGAACAATTAATGGCCTTTTCGTATATGCTGGATCAAATTCCGTGGATTCCTGTATTTAATAAGCCAGGATATATGGTGCAACAAACCAGAGAACCGGCTTTTTAAGCATTTTCGATTTGAATAACAAACGAATGGTTTGTACATAGCACTGAGTCTGGGTTTTCCTTGATGCTCTTGAGAATGTCATGCCCTCGGAGGATTTCGTGATACTAAAAGTGATCTTCAAACGAATGAAATAGTTAGCTATAGACAAGGACTGTAAATCTAATAGCAATCATGCATTGGGGGAAAAAAAGTTTTCACATTTGAGGTGGATAAAGGCCTAACTTTTCACTTCGAAAGAGTTAAGCCGAGTAAACAAATCCTGAGTGGAATCCAGCTTCTGCAACCGAATCTGTGACTGGAGATATTATAAATGCTTTTCTTCTGCCTTTACCTCTCATATTATTGTTGCATAAAAAGTGTGCGGTTTTTTTCAGTCGGAGTTGTGACCAATTGGAGGTTGCAGAGTGAAAGATTTGACCGGTGGCGGAAGGATTCTAATCTGTGGAATGCCATAGTGTTGATGACTTGGTTATCAGGATCACAACACAGGATGCATCGCCTTCTCGATATACTACTTTGGTCGCTTACAAAATACCAAGGACAAAAAGGCAGTATCTGCTATGGTGCAAGCTGAAAGGCGATAGAATGGTTGTTTGTGAACGAATTCAATTTGTTCACTAGTTCTGTTACGCATTCTGGATTAACTCACGCCGGAACCCTTTATTTGTCACATAAAAATGTCCTTTTCGGTAATCCAAACATCCGATAAAAGAACACTGGAAACTTTCAGACAAACTCACTTAGTGAATAGTAGGTTGCCATGAGAACAAAAGGTCCTTTATGTCACGTTCAACTGTTCCTACCTTCCACAACCTGATTCGCTAGAAGTCCAAAGAAGATACGAATGTGATCATTTCTTCTAATCCGGTAAAAGTAAAAACTTTCGGATTTGTGATCGATTTCAGCAAAAATAACTTAACAAACACTTGCACAAACAAAAATCTTGTCAACGGTTTTAAAATAACAATTCTTGTTGGACTACTTTATAACTTATTCAGTTCAGGCTTATTTCGCCGTTTTTCTCCCTCATTCCCATGTTTAGCACTTATTGGCGATTCGGTTTACGGACCAAGATTTCACTTTATCTTGGCCCGAAAAAGGGAGAAAAGGTCACAGCTTACGTCGGTAACAGTTTTCTAATAAGTACTGTTTAAAGTTCCAAATAGAAACAAACATGTGGGGAAATTTTTCACTTCAGAAACAGATAGCCTTTCGGCGCCTCACTGAAATTAACATGTGCATTTGGAAACGCGCAGCGAGTAGGTGAGCAGTTAGTCCAAACTTGTTCGAGCAAAATTTCATTGTATCACGGGATCCCCCAAAATCAGGTCGTTCATATGCACAACACTTCATAGATCTTCGACTACTGACGCTATGGCGTTTGAAATTTACACGTAAAACTTCTCGTGTTTTAGTTTTCGTGTTCACCAACTCAAATGAACCCACGCAGTTCATGACGGTTTCATTAGGTGGAATGGCTAATGTGACTACGCACGTGGGTGCCCACGCGGTCTACCCACCGACTACTGCTTTCTTAGTTAATGTGAGATTATCCTGATTCATAATCCCTCCAGTTATTTGGTTTCCTGTCGGTAGATGCGAAACCATGATTCGGTGAATCTCACTGGGTGTTGCGTGTATACCATCTAATTTTCTCACGATAGTTCAAGTTTATCCGTCGTACCTTGTAGTGTTAGTCATGCACTGAAGACAAACTTGTGCGATTTTGAAAAAGACCAGATAGGCCGGGTTGCAGAATTTTTACTGACAAAATACAAAGTGAAAATCTCTGTCTCATTTTAATCATTCGCAAGAACCGTCGTTCATTGTCTACCCAGTGGAGTGCATAGGGTAACCACTTGATTTGGTTTGACCGTGCACTGAGTAGCCTCCTAAAAGGCTGGAGCCAAATGCCATTTACACTTTATGATTTCTTCCATGACAATCCAATTTTTATCGCTCGAGGAGAACGTTGCGCACCGAACAGGCTGGCATCAAGTGCACTTAAAGTCCGTGAGACATGTGACTTTAGATACTCTAGCCCCCAACAGGATGACGTCCAGTGCTGCTAACGAATCACGTGAAGTGAAATATTTGTAAGGACGATGGCATAAAGTTTCAGGTGCCAAGTCCCTTGCACAACGGAGATGATCAACCGCTGCTGGAATTTGATTTCAAAATCATTTGATCATTTAACCCGTTTCTGTGAATATTTCTCACGTTATGTGGTAGGTTTGTTGACTGAATATCTTAACTTGTGCTGTATCGTAAGAAATCTGTATGTGTCACTCGGAACTGAAAATGATCAATTAATTTCATGATGCCATAATGTGAAAGCGTCGGAAGTAACATTCGAGATTCAGTAAGGGAAATGCGCTGAAATTAAATTAAAGCCAGGTTTGTCACGATATACGGTTTGGTTCGCAGTTCCACAAGTCTGAGCAGTCGTTTGCATCTATCGAGTCCATTGGCTATGATCAAGACTGCTCACTGGCCAGGCTACCTGGGCGGTAAGTGAAAGGTCACCGTTTAGGTTGCAATGGGAATCGTCGATTTTCGGATCTGAAAGCTGCACTTGCATTTTTCACCGCTGATGTTACTCCCTTCCACAAACTTTCATATCATTTTTTGGTTTTAAGTATGCCTTTCTGAACAGCTCATAAAAAGTTTCCATCCACCTTTGGGAAATGAGTTGAACCATGAAATATCTGTCCACCATTGGCTCAAATACCTCTGCATTTTTGGGAGTCAAGCGAGTAACTGAACCAGTCGCGTCGAGCAGTGTTGAATGAGAGGAAAGTGCCCGTGAACTTGGGATGAACATCCACTTGGACAGTTATATGGTGATGTTTTCATGGTTATGACTGAGCTAATCGTTGGGCACCTGAATATCCCACAATTCATGATCGCAGTGTCAACTGATCTTGCTTCTTTTCATACAGTTGCTATTCACGGTCAGTTCATAAAGGGTAACATGGAAACTTACAACAGAACATTTGATATTTCTTGAACTGTGCTCTTTGCACATCTTAGAAGAATAACTGAGTACTCCAGCTCAAATAACCATGAGACCCAATTTCCTATAGTTGCCTTACACTACGGCACATATCGATTCCAGAAACCCGATTAAGCCTTGTACTCAAGCAACAGGAAGCCGATTTCAGTGGAGGTAGATGAACTATAGTACTCAGTAAGCGGACTTTATTAGACCATGTCTCCTATTCCGACAGCGGTGCAATCAAGACCTGCAAAAACATATCAATCAATAAACGTCAGCATTACTGTTGGACCTTCATTAGTCTGCGACAAATCAATTGACAGTCTTTTGCACTCCGTGACATTTTAGCTTGGCTGTGGTATATGAAATGTTCGTCCACCGTTCACAACCGTCTTTGCAGAAAATTAGGTTTTCATGAAATCTAGCAAATCGAATTTTCCTTCATTGATTTATTGATTTTAGCTGTTAAAGCATTACTCATCGTTCCATTCGGTATAGAATGTGCTGATGAAAATAATATTTTCATGAAATAATTCACCATTTGATATCATCGCTCAACTCACCATAAAGAAACCATGGAAGCACTGTACAGCTGTTTCATCCTTGTTAGGAATCATCGGTTCCATACCGCCCTAACGGAAGTCAAACTGGATATTTCATACACATGTCAATAAAACGTTACTCCTGTTCAAATTAGCTAACTAATGAACAACAAAAACAACACCAACTGCAACAACAGAAGCAAAAAAGAAATAACCACAGAGGTACTCAAAATTTATGTCCTCATTTCGACCTATCCTCTAGAACTAGTCAGCTCCGATCGTATAAAGTTGCACGAAGCGTTGTTCATTTTTTTGTTTGCGCATTCTGCACGACGCTGGGTTTTTATAGCCCAGAATAAAAAAAGTACGAAGGAAAAATCAACTGTTATTTTCACTGCGCTTTATCTTTGTACGCTTTACTTTTTGTACAAATAGAACTGTTTGCTCCAAGTTTGGATTGCGTGTATTGTTAAACTGCACAAAAATCAACCTTACGGCTTAGGCCACAACACAATAAAAAACGAACTCATGTCCTTGCAGTTTGTCTACTTGAATACAGAAGTCTGCTGTCTCCAATACATTCAACTGGAACTTCTATTCTCAATACACACTTTAGTTTATCTCTGCCTCAGTCCATACGCATCTTATTGCGTGTCTTGCGAGTATTAAAAATGACCATTTGCTTCTTTTGCATTTCGGATACATTTTTTACCCCTGTTCATCAATTGACTGTGTGCATAGCCCAGACGAGTACGTTTGTTGAATACGGCAGTCGCGTTCGAGGTGGTGCTTTATCAGGCCAACTGTCCGTCCTCGATCCAATCCACGGAAAAACCACCGAAATGGCTAGTAACCCTAATCTGGTTTTTGACAGTGAATCAAGAACTCATCAACTCGCAAATGGTTCTTTATTACATTTCCATAGGTAATTTGGTGTTTTTGTTTGTGAAAAACTTCTTCTCTCGTTCCAGTTTCTTTTTCTTCTACCCACACCGAAAACAGGCTGTCCTCGAGAAGTGTTTATTTCAATCTATGATGTAGCTGATATTTTAACTGGCTTTCGCTTAAGAACTGTTTCTCCATATTTCCTTGATTTTTGAAAGCAGATCCAAGGAATCCATTTTCCCAGAAACATCTCTATGCGTTTTTGCTTAGAGTGAGTGCATTCACTGTGGAATTCACTATTTCTGTTGCAATTCTTGTTCACCCACAATGATCTTTGTCTAAGAATTTCGGTCCCTGATGCATTGCGATTTCCTGAGTCCAACAAAACATTCGATCAGTTCACGATAAGTGGAATATGACTGTGCCACGTCCAGTGACATGCGGACCTGACGGTGAACTGACCGTACAGAGCAAAACGGAATAGCCCGTTATTTCAGGCTTTTCATGTATAACTATTCAGTCTGGGTTAGAGCCCCAATTACGTCAGTTCTGTAGTGCACACTTCTCCTAGCAGATCAAATAAAAATATTTCGATAGTTATTCCAAGGTTTTCGACGAATAACTGAGAAATACTGCTGTTGAGATGAATCGCGCAATAGCCATCTAAACATAGCAAATGCCGACCTTTTCAACCCTTGATGGTGAACATCCTCCACTGGTGACATACCACCGGTCTCCCTGGTGATTGTCAAACAAATGTCTTATGTCCAAATAGTCCGTCAACTGGATACACTTCAGGAATATTAATGAGTTACATTAATCACGAAGAAGACAAGTGTAAGCGCCCGATATATACATGACGCGGTTACCATATTTGTCTGTTACTGATCCTATAGCTTGCGAATCGATAACCGAACTGGAGTACCTAGTTCGTCAGGTGAACGATCGGGGCACGGATTTCAAAGCATTGATTTGACGATGATAACTGCTTTTTAGGAACTCGTTACCGATGTGTATAGACAATCCGGTAGAACTGATAGATGGTCCGAGATGAATGTGTGCGGTTCAGAAAAATTTCCCTAAGCTTTTCGGAATAACCCTTGATTTGATCTTTTACTCATGACACAAATGCTGATGCAATGAAGAATTCCCTTAGCCGGCAGTTGAGAGAGGAACTACCCAAGTAATTGATGTACTGAGATGCTTGGTGATATTCGTATCAAGCAGATCGTCATCATTATTCATATTCTTCTACTTATTGTTTCCTATTCACTGGTCTAGTGAGACCCAGAATTACACGATGGTGCGAACTTCGTTGATGATTCACATTAACGAAGTATTTTAGTTGGCTTCTGCATTCCCGGCATATTCTGGAGTAGTCAGCGTTTCATTTTGTTGTATTGTTGTCGAAAAAGTTGATGGAATCCGGAGCGTGAATCGATCTACAAAGGTCGAAAAGAGCCGTAATTTCTCGTGCTCAAAAATTATGATCGATAGCCGACTTTCGTGTGGGAAATTAACGCTTACTGGCATAGCTTTTCTTTCTGCAAGATTAAAACCGTGTCGTGCATGTGTGTGTGTGTGTGTGCGGCTATAAGTCGACGTTCAGATGGATGCCAAATAACTCTCAAGCTCTGTCAGTCGGTTAACATTTTTCTAGTTTTGCAAGTGCAGCGGTGTGAAAAAAGCAGGTCATACACATATTCGTTTGACTCATGTGCTCTGCTGTATTGTGCCAATTAATGCCGAATTTCATTTCGTTCTCCCATTTTTTCGTTGGTTTACTTCCCGTCACTGTTGCTATTTGTTTTCGGTCAGATTTCATCCACAGCAACGCACGAACGAGATGCATTTGTGTTCTCATTGTGAAGTTTTCAGTTTCATACTTTGCACAGTTTACCCATGACTGTTTCGGTCCACAGTCTTACAATGCAGCTCATGCATTACCTTACCATATTTAGGTCGAGCTACACAATTCCCATCTGAACGACGGTGCTTTTTCAACAGACAGTGAGTGCATGATGTCGATGGTTTAATTGAGGTTTTTGAAGCTGGCGGCCATGCTCATCGTGTACACGAAAAACATGGATGCCCAAACCGAATAAAGCATTTGACAGTATCATTGACAGAAATTAATGGATTGTTAGAAACCGAGATAGAAGAAATTTCCGTATCTGTATTCGCCAGTCACTATAAGCTAAATGGGGTAGGTTGGGGTGTTGAGATTAGAAATTTCCCTTTTGTGATATCTTTGGAAGTTGCTTCGTTCGTGTGTGAAGCGCAAAGCACTTGTGTGATCCTTAAATTGTTCACGTAGCATTGATGTTCGGAACTGGAATAGGTGAAGTGCATTAGGGCAATGCAAATAGCTACGAAACGTGATGCGTGTGATAAAGTCTGGTGCGGAAAATCACCGACAGATGGCTTCAACGCGTATGATCATAAAAGAGTCAATCTGTTACGTGTTTCGGTATGCCTGCATGCGAGCGTGTATTTGTGTATTTGTGTGATGTCAAACACTCTGGGAATTGAGAGCGACCGTACTCAGCCAAGCAAAATCACAGCGAAAAGTCCCATCGACTTATAGCGAGAGCCTTATCAAACTTCGGTTGAACCAGCCAACTCATAATTATGAACAATACTAGCTATAATGTTTGCATCAAAAAGTATATCGTAGAAAATGTTTCCTCATGTAGTACTGGATGATGTATTCCACTTGGAACAATCGGGCTCTACCACATATGACAGAAAAGGAACTGGGATGCATGTTTTTTCTAACCAATTCATTCAGTGAGCGGCGCAATTCATATTGTCAAAAGCCAAACTTTTGAACCAGTTCGTTTTTTGGAAGCCACGTGATTTCTGCGACCCAAGTGTCATGACCACCTTAGGAAATCCGAACAGTCGAGCCAAGAACAGCAACCGACTCAAATGCAGAGGTGTAATAAATCAAGGAATACCATCACGATGATCGTTTGTTATTCACCCTTGTGAAAGTATATGTCCTTAACTGTAGGTAGAAAATGTATGTATTTAAATTTTGTCTAATGACGGAGAATCAAATGGAGAAATATCCCGGGGTGAAATATCTGTTAGAATAATTTTTTTACTGGTGACAATAAAGTGATCTTTATCTTATTAATTGTTCTAACCCCCCGGGCTAAGGTATGAATTAGGTCTTTAGGTGGTAAGATCCAATTGGGATACTAGAAGGCAAGCCCATTTTGGTATATCAGCAACCGCGAACCATAATTCTAGCAGGTAATGTACAGTTGCTTCATTTTACTGAAGCTATATGAAATGCGGATGAAAGATCGGTAGCGAAATTTATGCACTACTGCAGCTCGAACCAGCCCAGTCCTGTGAGGATCGTTATGCGCACTACATTTTTGAGATCTTTGTTGATATCACATAAAAGTGGGTTTCAGTCGCATAAAGCAAGAGAAGTTACTTCAGTTTAACTCGTTTCAAACCATCATACCCAAATATCCCGAGAACTTGTCACATTCTAATATACTATTATCGCGGTAAGTAGTAAACCAAGTAATGTACGACCAAAACTGCCACTCAGTTGTGTGATTCCAAACCATACACATGGATAATCGCCTTGCCGCCTAAGAAAGTTTCTCAAAATATCACATTTTTAATTAGATTTTTCGAAAAGTTTGACATTTATTTTTGGTCTAAGTAATCTAAATTTCCCCTGGTACATATATATATATATATATATATAATAATAATAAGATAATTTTATTCCCCTTAGGAAACATTTTTACCACCTGCTCTGTCCCGTGAAAAAAATCGCCGTAGCACGGCTGATTATTCGTGACTTTTATCGTGCTCATTTTTAGTAAAACATAAATGCAACTGTCAGTGCATTAGATTTTATTGTTATCCAGTTACCAGGAACAGAAACCTAGATGTTCCAGTGAAATTCATAAATCATTATGACCAATTTAGTGGTTTGATTCGACGCTTGTAGACAGAACCGGAGAATTTCGATTTATGATCAACTGGAGTGCTAAACCAAATCATGGTGCTTGTTTCAGTTCCGCATACTAATAAGAATTCTATAAACCAAACCAAAAACGTACTATCACCCGAATAAACAAATCAAGTCACCAAGATTTGAACGGAAAATTAGTTCACTGATAATGGACAAAAATAGATAGTCAGTGGGGGAAAATAATTAAAAACGTTCGGTGCACAAGGATTAGAAAACCGGGCGTTGGAACATGTGTGACCTTGAGATATAAATGCGTTTTCCTTCTTTTCCCAGAGAAATGGTTATCCCTAATACGAAGCTAGACGAAAAGGCAGATTTGGCACAAGTTTTATGCTATCAGATTTGTATGACCCAAGGTGTATTGCAGAACATTGACAGTTAGCATTCGGATAACCTTGCTTTATGTCCACGAGGAAATGACGACTGACCTTTAAATAGCACACGATACACGACCGGGCAGTCTTTGCGGTGGAGATCAGACAGCAAATTAGCCCTGACGACTGACCAGATGAAAGTGGTTAGAAAACCAATTGTTGCTACTGGCTACATCGAGAACAATGGCTTAGCGACAAGTCTTCCGATAGCAGACTTGAGACAACTATTGTTCTTTCGTACCTACAACGTCCAATTTAAATTCAATAATCAAATTTACCGTCAAAAGGACGGCGTAGCGATGGGATCCCCACTCGGTCCGCTACTAGCTGACATTTCACGGTAAAGCTGGAACGTGGACCACTCGAGTCGTCAATACAATCGCTGTACTTATATGGTTGAAAGACAAAGTCCCTGGTTCTGCAGCCTCGTTTTGTATGTATTCATTCACATGTTCCTGTGGGACAATGTATATCGGCCGCAAGACCAAGCGCTTGTCTGAACGCATCCGTGAGCACCACCCGGCATGGTTAGGCACTGGAACAATTAAGTCACTTGATAGCGCAGTCGCTTCACATCTAGCACAGACTAACCACACCGTGAATGTGACGCAAGCTTTCCGGACCCCTTATAAGGTCAGAGGTCAACAATCCAGGCTGGCAAAGTGTTGCCTCTTGAGCACTGCGGAAGCTGTCGCAATCCGTCTTCACAATCCTCCATTTTGTTCTCAAAAACAATTTGTGGTTGCTCTTCAACTCCCCTGGCCCACCCTCCGTCCCAATACAAACCCTAGACAACAAAACAATTAACACAACACATTCTTATGTATTCAGGTTATGTATGTAACACCACAAATCCTTTCCCCACCCGCATTTGTATGTAACTAATTCAATCCTTCCTACAGTGAAAATATTTTGTCAAGGTATATATATATAGTGATGTAATGGCATGAGTACGAATCACTGAAAACGAGCTTTTTCGCCAACTTGTTTTCTCAGTTGTTGCTAACACAAACAGGTGTAAAGGAAACTACTTTAAAGGGGAATCTAAATATGGTTTTGGTTGGAAAATTATACGAATGCTGATCCTTACATATCTCACCTCCTCTATAAGCATTCCTATTTATCAAACCGGCAGGTCAGATTTTGTGCATAAACACATCTGAGAGGAAGATCGTGAAATTCTTTTCATTCCGACAACGTCCGTTTCGCCCAGTGCTGACCAAAACGTGGACTTGATAGAATCTTCGAATTTTCTAACGTGTATCACTTATTTTATCGACTCTTTCAGGATTTTGGCAACGAATTTCAATGATGTCATGTTAAAAAAAAGTCCGATTAGCTGAAGAAGTTTATTGATGGGTTAGTGAAAGATGAATTCATGTGAAAGCGGGTTGGATCTTATCACGAACAACTTTTATTCTTTCTGTTAAAGCGTATGGTTGAATGCAGTATTCCATTGAAAAAAGGTTTCCAAAAGTGAAAGCAAAGTAGTCGGCGAAAATGGTCTGTTTGTCGAAGCAATCCATTAAATCTCTTTTCACAGATTCTGCTTTCAATTTTGATGCATCATCCACATGTTCTCTACCAGCTACGAGGTCGCATCGAACGACGTTTGGATGTTTGCCGAATAGATCACATTGGTTAGGTGAAATCGCTGTGACTCTCCGGTATCGTCTTGTAGTTTATCTTTTGGAATGCACACGGTGCTAGATCTCGAGTGAAGTCCGTTTGTGGACTGAAGCAGAGCAACGTCCATTGATTGCCTACATGTGCAGTTTTCGCAACCGCACCAGAACGAAAGAAATAAAAAGAAGTGTTCGGAATAGACAAGCACAAGTTAGCATTTTTCACTTAAAAGTCCGTGATTTACCCACTCTTGAACTGGAATGGCAATTACTTCTACTGATTGGCACAGACCTCTAAGTTACACTGTTTATGGGAGGTAGATGTTCCAGGCTGACCGATTGTCTAACCCTTGATTCATGCGTTCTCTCGATTCGATGGCACCATCAAATCAGGATCTTCCAGTTGTTCTACACCGGAGTGATCTGGATTGTGTTGCTAAATGCAGCATATTACCGTTGAAAAACAGACACAACTTGATCTGTTGGATGTCACTAACGAATGTCGGCTGCTTATTCTATGTGTGTAGGTCTCACGACCTAGTCGATCTAAAGTGATAGAGTCTATCTGTGCTTTCTACGGTGACCCATTTTGTTTATTCTTGCTGCAGCAGCCACCTCAAGAACCCCAACAGAGTAGCCTAATTTGAATTCAGTCAAGGACATCAACCAAGTTTCACCACCGTATGTACACAATCAGCTGAGCTAAGACAGCATGCCGAATGAGATTTCGATGGTGTTTGCATGGCCTCCACCCCGGGGGTTGACATTCTGCTTGGGTTAAGGATACACAACAGTCAACAAGTTTACTGAAGCATATCTACAGCACAGTAGGTTCTAATTGCGTTCTTAAGTTGATCATTTCCAGTATGCTCAACTACATCCGATAAAACGGTCCCCGCTGTCTTCTCCCAATGCATGAACATTGCTGCTAATTAATCTAGACAGCACAATACAAAGTTCCACTCACTTAGAGCTCCAACCAGCATCTGAGTTATTGTGAACGAGTAATCCTGTCAAGGACTTTCAGAACTCGTATCACCTACATATTCTGCCACTTGTCCGACATCTAAATGGTAGACTGTTAAGTGACATAATCCATCATTTCTTCTCCTCATTTCCGCTTCCACTCCTATCTCAGTAAAATCGCAACAAAAAACCCATAGTTTTTAGAAGTACACCGATGGCTGAAAGATTACCGAAAAGGATAGATGATTGAGGATGGAAATAGTGGAGCTCACGGAAGTGTCACGATGTTGACCAGTTGACGTCCCACGGTTCGGCGTACTAGCTATGATTTGCAGTACCTGAATCACGTATTACCTATCCCGAAAAGTTTGGTTAATGTGAACCAAATATCTTAATCGAATCGGGCCGTACGGTACATTCGATTTTGGACTGGCACGGGAAAATATCCTTGGTTTTATTGCAAGCCCCGCTCAAGTTCAGATGCAAAGCACTCTATCCCTTTTACCCAATTCCTTGAGGCAGAAAAAAGTCAAATGTTATGAGATGCAAATATTTCCACTAACCCTTTCGATCGTGAACGTAAAACATTACGAGTGGTACACAATAGGTCGTGAAGTGTACACTGGATTGATCTAGATTGAAAATGCCATACTATACACTTACCGACAAACTGGAGTGACAGGCGGAAGAAGGTCGTGCGGGTTAATGCCAAGGAAGGCTAATACTCAGGGTCAACTGTTTCTGTGCGTGAAACACTGGCTGGTGCATGTTGTTGACTACAGCTTTACTGAACACCAGTAGTTTGCATTGCACACCAGCTGAGCTATGTTTACTTCGTGATCCTATATGCGACTAGGTGCTTCGCGATCGAAGAGACCGAAGGTTTGCCTCGGCGTACGAGATCCCAGAGAACTTGGTCAGCGATCTTGACAAACATTTTGTTATGTGCTCTGACATTCGTTGAGTCAAGCTGAGATCCGTTTTGTCAATGTATGCGTCACAGCAACTTCAAGTGAACTGACAGACAACCTGTGTGACGTTAGGTTCAGTAAGACAGCTTGAGTGATTTTGGAAACTTAACCTTTCTGTTTTTTGCAGTCGACTCTACTGTGCTGCCTGATACTTTTGTCCTGTGACCGATTTCAGATTTATGTTACTTTGGTTACAACAGCTGGTCACCTCCAAATTGCAAGGCACCAAAAATTTGCTTCTGTTCTACGGCGATCGGTTTTCCGTATGGTTTCCTCTGCCTCCGGTGCCATTCGATGAAATTTTCCTTATAACCAGCGGGTAACAACGTTCCTCCTGTGATCGTTTTTTGTACTTGCTCATGGGTGCAGATTTTCTGCATTCTTTGGAAGTGAGTTCGAACTACTTTCCGCTTATACGCCACTGATTCAAAACTGGAGACCAGTAGGCAGCATCCACTTTAAGTGGCCTTACAGTAGAAGTTGTGTTGCATCATTCCATCGGGACGTCTGGTTAGTAAAATATTCACAAAGGTGAACGGTTGTCTTTTTCTCCCTGGGGAGAAACGGAAAGGTCGGGATGGATAGAATTCAGAGCGCTGATAAAAGGAGCAAAATATTCTTCGCCAAAGAATATGGAGATGTTGTCAACGTAAGGTCTGTAAAAAGATTTTCAAAATATTATCATGCACCTTTTTCTCAGCCTTACATAAAAAGCACACCTGCGAAGATTGAACCAAAAGAGCTTCCCCGTGACCACACCGTCAGTCTGTTTCTATGCTACCTCCTCAAAATTAGAAAGAATTTCATCGATACATGAAGGAATGCCACCACTAATGCACTCAAAGGGGAATGGGTAAACGAAAGTTGTGTGTGGAAATAAAATCTGTTTCACGAAGAATTACCTTTGCAAAAAATGAAGTCAACATTAATTGAGTACATTTTGTCGGAACTCACTGAAATGTTGTTGAGAAAATTTGAGAACTCAAATTAATCGTTTAGACAAAATGGTGTTAGGTGTCTTCGAACGAGGTAGTTATTAGTTATATACACAAGCCATCGAGTAGCTTTGTGATGCGCTGAGCTTTGCATGCATAAAATGGGTCTCAATGGAACTGGGCATTTATGAATTTTTGACGACCGCGAATAAGGCGCTTGTGTTCCGATTGGTGTCGATTTGCTATACACGTTTCCGGATCTCATTCAACGTGGGAGTCAAACTTGAAGCTGTCGCTATATCTGTTTCTCTATCAGGAATTTGTTCTCCGGTTTGAATCGTTGCGCGTCGTGCAGTATTTCATTCGGCTTGTCCATTTATTCTGTATTTCACGGTTATGACATCTGACCCCGTAGTCGGTTGTAGAATCAATAAATTGTCCACCTTTTTGAGTTCTTTGATGGCTTTTCTGTGTTGCAGTGAAAGACAGTGCTATTGGCGTATGGGAGCAGAAAGCTGTTGTTTTGGAATGTTAGTTAGTCTGGCCTCAAATTAACCGGCTTTGTTAGAGGACGTAGGGATATGATCCCCAATTTGGTCATAAGGACTCTCAAATTGAATACATGATTTTAGGTGTCTCGCTTGTTCCGAAGCACGATTTTCAAATCCACAGTGGAATGACATTAATCCAACCAAGAGTTCACTAAAACCCATTCGTCGGAATATTCCCGTATTAGCTAATTTTAAATCGGCCTCAACTAGATCATGCAAATGCATGTTTTAAGACTAAATTAATTCCGCCATCCCAGGGCAGAATTAATTAGTACGCGCTTCGATTCTGAAAAATGCAAGTACGACGAAAAAGTACAATAGCGCGATACTTTCACAAAGCTCATCGATCATGGATATCGTAGGCAGTTCATAAACAAACGCGAGCACACACGCACACACACACTCAAGCACAGGTCAATGAAAATGTTTCACGAGTGCCGTAGATCGTAACACAATTTGGCATCGACTTTCGATCAGAATTTTTATCATGAAAGTTAGGGTAAGGATGCGAAGTCCAAAAAGCAAACGTTCATGAAAGATTGCTCCAGGTAACGAGACCCGGTTAGGCTTGTTGTTAACTAATGCCATATTAGGGAAGACTGATAGAAAGCACAAGCGAATAGTAGGCCTCGGGTGCACTGTAAATGTTCTTAGCTAGTAAAAATAAAACGGAACACTGAAAATCCATAGGAGTATTTTTTCTGGTTTCAAGGCTGCTCCTAGTGACCTTACTACATACTTAATTCCATAAGGACTTAGCGAGAAATGATCGTCTTTTCGGGTAAATTCGCCAAGGATTAAAAGTTAATTGTTACTGGGACAACTCGGCGCTTGTTTAGATGGACGGCCGTCCGCCCGAAACGTGAGGAGTTATTTATTGTTTTGGTCGAAAAAATCTGCGGCCAACTCAGTATTCTCTTCAATAATATACAGCAAGTATATGGACGACACGGAAAACTTAAATGGGTGACAAGACTAGGTTGACTTCAGACGACCGCAAGATCACCAACGAGGATAGTAGGAACGGAGACTTAACATCAGCCCTTACACACCACAGCACACAAAGACGGACAAACACATGAACGCACCTTGTTTAGCACCTAATTGTTTTAAGTCGTCATTCCAGCTGCATTCGTTTATAAACCACTCTTGATAAAGGTTATTCGAAATAATCGAAACGTCGACAAATTAACATCCGTTTCGACCATGCTGTTAATAAATAATAAAAATTGATGTAACATACCAGAAAGCCTTGGATTGGTGTTCTTCACCTTCTTCATGAGAAAATGAAGACACCAATTTTGTATTTTATCGCACCAATGCGCGAAATAAGGCTGCCTGCATCCTTACTATGAAGATTATTTTCCAGACTTTTGCGTCATCGGAAATTCCGATTAAACTTTGAAAATGTGTTGGTGGATCTCGAAAATGGTCTAACGATCCGGACCAAACGGATGAAGGGAAACGCATGTGTGTTCGGCTCATTCAAAAGTCCATGGCATAAGCTGGTTCGGGTTGTTGGGAAAAAATAACGTGTGAAATCTTGTCAACTAATATATATATATATATATATATATATATATATATATATATATATATATATATATATATGCCTTCCAAGACTGTTCGTTCCCATCGACTGTCTGCTGTCGTACATAGCTCCTCTGCGGGCTGCTCGACTGCTGCGTCCGAAATGGACTTCGTTATCCTAGGGTGCCCTTTGTGCAACAAAGCCTCGTTTGCAGGGCAGCCTTGTGATCAGGTGATTAGTTCGTTCACCTCTTCTGAAAAATCTTTTCGAGTTGATGGAACAAGGCAAGGGACATTATACTGTTGCTACCGTCTACCACCAGTGAACTTGTCGTTTTTTATGGTGAACGCTTTTTGCTTAAAAGCACGCCATCCTCCTAACGATTCGGCAGGCACCGACCCACATTATTCACGGCTAACCACCAGTATTGGCAACCTATCTATCCTCTACCGGCCACTCGGGGATGTTTCAGGGACATCAGCCTGTGCTCTGAATTCCAGTTGAAATTCCGACCTGAATCACCCAAAGGAAAACCATTCAATCACATTCTAACTCAGCAATCTTAAGATAACTAATCTATGCACAGCTATTACCCCCGGTCGCGATAACAGACCGATTTCCACGGAACAACTAAAAATCACGACCTTTATATCAGAATTCATGTAGCTCGACTAAAGTTCCGGCCGTCTCCAGGCTTGTTTTATCAAGGAGCAAAAAAAACAGAAATTAATGATTTTTCTTCTCAGTAGCACATTTCGTATACGGGCGGATTAACAAAACTTTTCCGGAAACACACGACCGGTTTCGCGGTTATTGCCACTATTCAGGTATGCATACCCGGTATTCTTCTGTCCAACAATCCCTATACTGGTGCGCTGCGCTCCTTTCTCACTTTCTCACGAGAATCTCTTTTGGATGGTTAGGAGCGTGTATGGATGATAAGTGGAGTTAAGAATCACATGGTGATTCATCAGAGCATTTTTGTCGGTCAGACAAGGTTAACCTTCAGAAATGAGACACAATGTTCGAAAGTTTGTCCACTCAGCTATATGCGAAATTCACTACTGAAAATGAAAACTGCAGTCAATTCCAAATCGACGAATGGAGAAGTTACTGGTGATCCGAGAATTCGAACAGGCTGCGCGAGTTTCCGCAGATCAAGACTTTTACCTCTTGATCACTCCTTAGTGAATCAGAATGGAAGTCACCCGATTCTTAATTTTCAAGTTTGTTAATCAAATTTTGAAATTTCACGAAGACACAACGAATCAGGTGTCATGACTGCAACAGTCCGGATGACGCGTGTGTGCTAAACATCTCGGTCGCATTACAACTGCTGCATTGTGACCTATTTGTCTCAGACACAGTGTCTCGTTTCGCTTGATTGTAGGCAAGACATTACTTAACATGTCCCATCAACCTGGGCTGATTGCATCAGGTATCGCTTCAACTTTTTCAGTCCATATGACTTTTCATCGTCTAACAGCCTTTGGCGTGGAATAATAGCAATGAGATGGAAATATAAGCGAAATTCACATGAGCCTATCAGGTCACGCTACTGAGTCACACAGTTAATGCACAATGAGCCCGATACATGTTATACGCCTAGGTCAAAATGTGTGTTTATTCTATACAACATAGGGGTTATTAAGCGGTGCTCAGTTGTAACCAAATGACAGCGGGTGCTACTTAGAATTATCGACCGTCTGTTAACAACGATTAAACCTGTCCTCAATTTTAGTGAGAAACTAGGACAGGAGCGCACTAGTAAAGGGATGGTTGGACAGAATAATACCTGGTACGCACAGCTGAAAGCGGCAATAATCGCGAAATCGGTCGTGTGCTTCCGGGGAAATCTTGTTCATCCATCAGTATGCGAAATATACTACTGTGAAGAAAGTCAATACATTCGGACCTTGTGTTCCTTGCCTGACCGACGAAAATCCTCCCATGAATGACCATGTGATTCTTAAATTGACTCGTCATCCATTCACGCTTCCAACGGTTTAAATGAGATTCTAGCAAGAGCAGAAATCTTCGAAAAATTCATTTATCAACTACGTCTCTTTTGTTTGTAACAATCCATGAGCGATGCTCACAATTCAATGTCGCATAAGTTCTACAATCTGAACATCGTTGCTGAAATCTGAATACTTGAAGATAAGGTGCCAACTGTCGCTAACCCAAATCCCAGTTTCAAATGGAGTTCAATCCATGACAGAAACTTGATTATTCCAACATTTCTGAGACCAACTATTGACCCTATGCTTTTCACAACTTCATCGTCACGGTAAGCTGAATGCAATGTTTGACGACAAAAGGAATATCAACACGAGCGTAGTGGGTAATACAACTTGGCGGGACATCTCGTGCATACCCACGTGCTTTCGGGTTGCGATGATTTGCACCTATAGCAACAGGGGGATAGAAACATAGACACATGTACGGCGAAGCTGAGATCTGGTGCCAAAAGTGCGAATGTTTCGTTCCGTTGACTCGTCCTATGGTGAGGCCCGACTATGTCCAGGAAACGCGAGTGGCCGACGGGCCCGTCTTCAATCAGGTGAATGACGTATGCGTCAAAGGACGGATCAACTGAAAGTCGGAGAACAACCGTACATCCTAAATCTGGAATAAGGAAAAAGCGGTCCGATTTTAGGGAATCGCTCAGGGGCCAACAGGGATGGCGTTCAAAATGGAGACCAAATAAGAGTCAATAAGCCCGTCAACCGGAGTACTGTCGACCAATGGGCTATAGCTTATGGCGGCCTATATAAACCGTTTGATTATAACTGATAACAGGCGGTCATGTTGACCCGTCGAAGCTCCCTGATCGTTCTCACTTGATTAAGCAGGGTTGGCTTGGGCTGGAGTTAAGAAGACCAACTGAAAGTGACGAAGTCAGCGACCGTGATAGATAGTGGGACTTATTCCGGTTTCAGGGCGGTTCCGATTAGCGTTTATAAATAATTCCAGAAAACAAAAGTGAAAAACAATCGTCTTTTCGGAATATTCCGTAAGAACTGAATTCGAGGGCGACTTGAATAAGTCGACGTTTGCTTAGATGGACGACCGGTCGGTAAACAGGGGACTGTCTGTTGTTTGTCGAAAAAACCTCATCGGAAAGGTACTTCAGAAAGCACGAAAGAAGTGGCCTTCATATTTTACTTCAAAAACAACGAGTCTTTCTGCAAAAATTAAGACAAAACTTAGCATTTTGCCTTTCCCGTGTACAAATTAGTACGGTCTATAGCCCCAATCCGACAACTGATTTTCAAATTTTTGCGTCGTCCAATAATTCGACCGCATCACCGTGATAACCAAATTTCAGAACATAAAATTAGGTGATCTGGTGCACAGACAGACAGGCCTTTAAGTACAACATGCAAGTCTAGCTCATAAAGTTGCACCACAAAGTCAACGTAATCAAAAGTGTTCAAAGCCCAGTCCAACGAGGGCAGTGTTTGAGGTCCAGGTGGGAGAATTATGGATTTATATTTACGTAGGTCTGAAAGTTTCTTTATTACAAGTCAATAATACTTTTCCAGATATTCCCTGGCTAATCCAGAAGTCTGTACTCAGTTGCAGGCGCTACCTTGGACGGTACTACCTGCACCCGCCAAATTACCCCTGAAAGCCACTGGTCAGTGATAACTTAGAAATCAGCGTTGTGAAGCTTACACTTGAACATCCCAAGTCAAAATTCTCCCACCGCTGGTTGCTTCACAATCGATATAGTACAATTCGAAATAGACTCAATCCCAAAATATGGCTTATGCACAACGGCAGCCAGAATAAAAGAGTACCAGTATTAGTAGTGCAAGTAATATTAGTTGTAATGGTGGCAGTAGCATTATTAGTAGTACAAGTCGCAGTGTCAAATCATGTGGCTCTATTTCCTTATAAGTGGCATGTTCACTTGTCCAAATAGATCCACCGTGCATACCAAGGTTAGAAAGCAGTTTATTCAACATAAATTTTGTCCATTTGAATAGTCTCGTTTACCTTTGGACTTTTCGGCACGCTGGAAATTTATGGGACCTTAGATAAGAAACTCCTAAGAATATTGTGATTACGGAGTCCTCACGGTAAGAGAGAATTTGCATAAAACCATGAATTTGTTACAAAAAGGAAAATTGATATTAAAGGGCTTTATGCTACTGGTGTAACAAGTATACGCGCGCTTTCATTATTTTCGATTTTGAGCTTTGTAAAATTACTGAATTCGTCCCACGTTTCGCATTTTACAAATGGATTCCGGTCAATTCCCAAAACATTATTGTCAGTATGGTCTTTGAATCACGGTCATTGGGGTGATGTAAACCAGTTTGATCGACGAATCTGATTGCAGGGCGTGAAGCACCAGGTGCATATGAGCAACTCAGACCAGGAACGGAGAGTGGGTGCAGTTAGCACGACGTCGGATGATTATCTCGGCACGTATTATCACAGCGTGTGCTCACGTGTCTGCAGTTGATCAAGACGAAGCGGCTGGTATTTGAGCTCATCAACCGCTGAACAACCAATGAGATCTACGCAGAATCCTACACCGACCACCTCCGTCTGCTTTCGTCGCCTATGTAACCGCGAGCCGAGATGTTTAAGCGAAAACCTAGACCCTCTGGGCGGGGAGGGGCATTCTTAGCATACAACTGGACGGAGCGCGATAACTGAGACGAGCACTGATCGATAGCTTCGCTGGCGTAATGTAGAACAAGGGACAAACAGCCAGACGCCTCCGTTGTCCGTATGTGCGTATATGCACGAGCGGCTGGTTTTTCAATCGCCTCATCAACCGCCTGAATATTCTGGCCGAGCAGTGGTGAACCGGATCCGAATAAGCTAGAAAGCTAGACTTTCGCGCACGTGCGTATGCAGGCGCTAGTTACGCACAAAAACAAGCGTAACATGCACGTGAGCGACGCAAGATATTTGACTGCACTGATGGATAGGTTGCCTTGGCAACGTCTCACGTGTTTGTCAGAGCAATTTTATTTCTCACTTAGGCACCTGTCATAGGTGCACTTTTCATTGCATACCACAAGAACATCTACAGAAGCCCATGCGAAATGATAATGACTACAGTTTCGGTTATGGAGCCTTTTTGTTTGTGAAATCAGATCGTGTAACTTGCATGCCAATTTTCGTTATTAAGGATAAGATTCCCCTTGAATTTCCGTAAATATAGAGAATAAGAATTCCAACTTCATCCCAAACAACTTTTTTTTACAATTTGAGGCATTCAGGTTAATTTGGGCAAATTCCCAATGCACTATCGTTTCTAGCTAAGCAAGGTAGTTTAACGTGTTCGTAAAGCAGTTCGTTGTGACTTAAATTGAGGTGGTCTAACCTTGACGATGTGCTGAATGCAAACTGTCCATCCATCAGTATGATTGCATGGACAAGAGTAAGTGCAAGAAAAATGCCACATCTAGCTGCTGGCTGTAAACGCATAATTATAGAAAGCCTAAATCAGTGTGTATAATCGTTCCAGTTATCGAATAAAATTTGGCCTTTCGTAAAATTTGAAAAGTCATGTTATAGCATACAGCATTAGCATTTGTTCTACAAAGATGTCCGATATCCACTATGCGAAAAGTCAAAGTTGTAAACAAACAGGTGGAATTAGTGACTCATACTCGGCGAATGTTGGTACACGAGACACCAATCGGCACAAAACAATTTCCTGAACTTTGATCACCCAATGATTATCGTCTTATTTCCTGTATCGCACTAATTATTTTCCCTAAGCTCAAACAGCACACATTTATATAAATGCGCGGTAAAGATATTGCCAATGCAGACAGATGTGAACAAAAAAGAGGAGCCCGACACACTCGAATTGCTTTACTCCGCACGAAAATCTATTACATTGGGCCCTAGAACACTTTCATGCACGGAACCAAAGAATCACAACCAATACCACCCGGATATTTCTAAAACATCGTACGACTTTTCCGTGTCCTCACACGTGAACACAAATCCCATAATGGTCTCCTGGCCAAAATACAGTGCAGCTTAGGCTCTTGACGAAAAACATGGCCTAAGGTGTACTGAGCATCCGACTGGGTAAAATCACTAAGGCGTTCGATCCGCAGCTGTTCGTCTCGGGCTCGCGACCCAGATCGGGCTTGATGACTATACACTACAGATTATTGCTAGCAGAGATGAAGTGGATGTTCACTATTTCCACGATATCCAAATTGTGATAATTTCATGAACCTTACTAATAGTGACCAGACAATGAATTACGCAGTTCAGTTCTTTTGCGTTCTCTTGTCAACGAACGTAATGGGTCGAAAAATTTCCTCTCATTTATTACCGCGAGAATAATAAGTTAGTTGCATACGTTAACAAACGACTATGGGAAAGAAACTGGAGTTGAAGCAGGTGGTTTGCATCAAACGAGAGATTTATGATATCAGAACACCAGTTGTTAGCTATTTGTTGTTGTGCCGTTGCTTGGATTGAAAGGCAAAAATACTTTCGAAATGACTGTTTTGAAATAAGTAACATTGAGGCTTCCTCGCAACGTTTTACTTCACGAGTGACGCGGTGTTGTACAAACCGACTTCAGATATCATCCGACTGGTGATTTCCAGTTCTTAGTCTACAGTTTTAGCGATTCTAGTAAAACTGACAGATCAAACAGAAAACCACGGGTAACCAAAGCATTCCTTTTATGGTCGCACTGTAATACATCATCTCGGTTAGGAAGAACACTTTAAATCATAGTGTTTTCTAAGGTCACTGAAACGAAGACCAAATAAAACGGAGAGGTGAAGTATATGCGTGTGCTAGTGCACTCCAACCATTGCAATATAAACAATAAGCAGTGAAAAGTCGAATTGAAGTCAACCGCAACTAGCTCCCTGCACTTTGATGTTGTCAGGTGATGTCGTGAGCTAACTAAGTGTGTCCTCACCTCATACGACCAAGAAGGAAAGGCCGAGAGAAGGCAGTGCAGCTAAAACTTTTGTATTAACTCTCAATGGTTTTGAGTTTGGTGGATTTGTCTGACAAGTAACAAAACGTTCCTGCAATATGCTGGGGGAACTTTCCCTGTTACACAAATATCAGCGGTCACAACACAGTGGAATCCTTCTTACTTTTAGTAATTCGCACTACTATCACGCGCTTCACTGGGATGATTGCAGATACTAATAGTACTCGGGTACATCTTAGTTTCAGAAAAGAGCTGGAGACCCACAGAAAACAAAGGAGTCAGATTTTTTGAAATTCCTAAGACGAAATTGGAATGAACATTTCCGTTAAACAGGAACGTAGAGTTACGGATTTTCGATTTGGTATATCCGCTACATCACGCGCAGATGAGAGACTAAATATCAGATGTGATCACTTCTGCTAACCGAAAAACGAATAGAGGCTATTATATTTGGATTGTCATGATCTGTTGCGTTGAAACGTAGTGGACAAGTATCATTATTTGGGATTGGTATAGGAGCAGTAGAAAATGCTTGTAGGTTCGAAGAGCGAAAAGCACACGTGACAATAATTTCACATGCTGAGTTGACAACCTTACCGCTGGAGCAGAAAGATAAGACTGGAGGCTATCTTACAGTGGCTTCGACTGTGGGAAGCGATATTAGTGTGCGAAAATGCCCAGTCCAGAAACAAGCAAAATGTAGAAATACTAGAAAGCATTTGAGTTCATACGTTTGGGGCGATTGACCCCTCATTTGCTTCTGAAACCGATTGGTCTGAATAGTGCGATAAAAAATCAAGGTCCGGATAAACGTGACTGTCCGTGCACTTATTGTTTGAAGCTCGGAACACTCTGGACGGTGTTACTCCCTGAAGGACAGTTGTGTGGCATATACCTCGTAAACAGCCATATCAGTCTATGCAAGTGTTGATTTTGATTGTTAGGTTCACTTAGCTTCGGCTCACATTGGTTTTCCTACATTTCTGCATTTCGGATCGGTCCTGCAACCGCTAGAAAATGGTTGACCCAAAGCATACCACAATCTATCCATTTTATCGTGACTTAAACGCCAGCAATTGCATATAGCTTCAAAAAAGGCGACTATTTTTGGATGACATATTCTCTATGATCTGCGTTGACGATTGATTTCGATTTCCTGACACTTGTTCAACTGCGCTGGTTTTACCAGACAATATATTTATGTGTTCGCTGGTCCTTGGACACCAGAGAGCTTTCATCTTCGACTTCTCATCAGCTTTGGTTTGCTTTCTCGTGTACTGTCGTACCAGTACCAATTCGGCGCCGCGATAAATGCAGTAGATTTACTGTGTCTGCTCTTCAGCCCTAGTTTTCTTGACCTAATCGCATGGGGAGACTTCACTAACTGCTGGACGGGGGCGGATCACACCCCAACTTTCTCTGTACGCACCCATGAAGCCCACGGACGGATAATTCAAAGACTACGTGCTCAGGCCCGCATGCCCTTTCTTGCAACGGAAAGAGGAAAAGAGAAACAGAAATTCACAGACACACCAGGTTCGTCGAGGTTGAATTCGGACTCACCAATAAAGAAGACGTTCGAAGTATAACCCCAAACGTGTCTTCTGTCTGACTCCGCTATCACAACTGACCAAGACCCGCAGTTAACAGAATGGAAATACCTGCGCCAACAATCGGATGGGAGAATTGTATCGTGTGTATCGTGGCGCGACGCAGCACCAGTGTAACAATACTCGGGATCGCAAACCACAGCAGAGAGGTGCCGAGTGGTCGAAGCAATTCCGTAGCGAGGACCTTCGATAAGTCTATCTTTCTTGTATTAGGCGTAGTTTATTTGTCACTTCAGAATTCGCTCTAACAGATCGCGGCACCAACATGCAAAAAGACGAGTTATAGGACGAACTCGTCACTCTTGTCCGGAAGAGCAAAGGCTCTGACATGGCAGTGGCAGCAAGTTGTTTTAATGTACAAGTTGGAAAACGGAGTGTTTCGGAAGCCTGTTTAGGTGGGCGATGCGCGTTGGCTGCTCAACGTACAGATAGCGGAGAAAAAGGTCTCAAATTCTGTGCAGATAATAACTTACTCCTGCCTAGCACAGGTACAGTTCGCGCCGCACAGCGACATAGCGCTCTAACTCGACAGGTACTTCGAGTCAGATCGACCATATCGCAGTTAGCTACCGTTGGCGCGGTTCTGTCCAGAACTGATCATACTGGAACCACGTACGTCCAAATCAGACCGACGCGGTCACGTGGTTAATCCGACTTTTGTAGTACAGCTCACGGACACACACTGACGCAGCCACAAACCGAGTTGCCTGTACGACGGTTTGTCTGAGTTCGGCTGTTCGCAACCAGCTATGACAGAGAAACTATTCAAGGAACTACGACGTATTCGACGAGCAGCAGTCGTAGACGATCACGTGGGATAAATTAAGGCAGGCTATGCAGTTTGGCAGCTACGACTTTCCGTCTGTGGTACCCTAAGAGTCTAGCGCTCATGAAAAGCACACTGGGTCTCTGCAAGCGTCGCTACAGGTCTAAGTGATGCAAAAAACGCCAGCCGCCTAACGCTGCAAGGAAGTGAATAAGGATGCGTCGGCAGTTGCAGCGGTCAGTTGAACCATAACGCCTCTGGAATGACCGCACGACAAGCTTGGTGCTGGGCTAAAGGCAATCTCCGAAAGATGGACGGAATCGTCCCTTCACGGGTAACAGTGAAAGACTGTTTAATACTGTATGCTACCCCGAGCGGCGAATTTCGGTTATTGACGTCGCGTACGATAGAAATGGATAGCATTTTCGTGCCAGGCAGTAAAGTAATTGCAAGTAGAGTGGAATATTCGACTTCTGAAGAGGGGAAAAGCAGGCAGTTCCGACGACATCCCCCCAGTTCTTTTCAAATTGTAGGGACAGGCCCTCCCAAAAGCACCTGTCTCCCTGATCCACTGCATGTAGAACCAGCAGTGTATTCCGTCATCATCGAATGAGTCAATGATTGTACCCATCTTCAAGAAGGGCGCACGGAGTGACTGTACTACTCATTAGGAGGTTAACGTAGTTCCGATAACTACTATGGTTTTAGCTTCGATAGCGCTGCGTCGTTTGACACCGATTCGCGAGAGCAACAACTGCGAACAGCAGACCAGATTTCGTCCAGGTCGAAGTAGCATCGAGCAAACATTCACTGTTTGACAGTTACTCGAAATGCGCCACACACACCGCTGCCCTACGTTCGTAGTATTTCTCGACTTGAAAGGTGCTTTTGACTCTGTGGATCGACCAGCACTACTCAGTGCTCTCCACCGGAAGGGTATGCCAACGAAATTCGTAAACCTGTTGCAAGAATTGTACTCGCATACCTATGGTCGCGCGAGGGTATATGGTGAACTATCAAGTTCATTCGAAACGACTGGCGGCATTTGTCAAGGGTGTCCCGTTTCTCCATTCCCTTTTAACTTCGTCATGGACGAGGTGATGGAAGATGCTATTGGAGGTCTCTGGGATGTAGGAATCGAACTGAGAAATGGAGGTAAGCTGTGCGATCTAGACTACGCAGATGACGTTGCGTGTCTGTTCGAGTTCGTGGACCATGCACAACGCGCACTAGCTAGACTCTCGAGGTCGATTTCTCGGTTTGGCATGTACTTTACACCTTCAAATTGCAAAACGCTGTTGCAAGACTGGACGACAGAAGCGACACACTAGATACTGAATGGAGAGGAACTAACGATTGTGAACCATTTCACTCCCTTGGCAGCTGTATGTTGAACGATAGTAGCTCGGCAGTAGAGGTAAACAAGCATATATACAAGGCTCGAGCGGATTAAGCTGGACAGAAGCACTTGTGGTATCGGCCTGATATTTCACTGAATTTGAAAGGTTGTCTACAGTGTGCCGATCTTTATCGCCCCAATTTGCTAATGTCTCTGGCCGGTTGATCTTTGTTGCTTATTTGGTGTTTGCCTTGCCATTTTAGAAATGTTACACCTTTTCAAAACCACGAATCACAATAAGTTTACATAAAAGACTTATTTTGTTGTTCGTAGACGTGTGCTAAGCGCTTCACCGCCATGAGGCAACGAGCTTGTTGGATTAACACTCAGTACTTTTGGGACAGCTGTCACAGGTAATCAACTGACAGTCTCGGTTTGGTAGTCGGTTCTCCGGGTTTGCCTGCGTGCAGCTCCAATGGTCTAGTCAGACAATCTAAAGGTTAACGGGTTTCAGTTTCTTTCGTTTCCAGACCAAGCAAATTGTTTCAGACTCTACAGGTACCCGGTTGTCCAGATCCTTGCATGCCTTCCCGGTATTTTGCCTTATCAAAACTCCGGAAACAAAATAGGCCTTTGGCTTCCTTCCGTCCATGATTAACCAATTTAGGAATTTTCGGCTAGATAATCACCAAAAAAAGTAATCCCAACATTTCATTGATTGAATCGGGGGAGATTGATGGAACATTTTATGAAGAAAACCATTTACAACTGTGTTTGAAAAAAAACTTTAAGATGTTGGAAAGGCTGTGGGAGCCGGATTTCTCTGAGATACTCACCCAAAATGAGCACTCAGGAAATTTTTTATAATTAATTCAGCTCTGATTTTCAATGTTGATTTCGTTCGCCGGGGGAATCCGCTAGGACTGTATATGTGCCCGCGTAAAATGATTCTGGGTAGCACCTCACCTGTTTAGAGGAAACCGCTGATGAAGCGAGTACATGATTGTGCCGAGCAGTGTGTTAAAAAATCCAGTCATATTTGGGCATTTTCAGTGGTGATAAGCCGTTGATGGTTGAACCTCAGAATGCGGTATCGCATTTCCAACGAATATAAATACCGAAGTCTACCCTGACAATTGACTTGACCTTTTCAAGCTGACGGTAATACCGAAAGGAAAGCAGCGGAATGTTACCAGATAATCTCAGATCAAATCGACTGTCACCGTGCACCATGAAATAAAGCCAACAGGCCTAGGCTATGTTTTAACACGAAATGCTCATTATCCGATTGCAATACGAATTGGCAACCAAAGGCTAAGACGACACGGGGCATTGTCTGAGACCCTTGATAACAAAACCCACCGATTGGATGATCCAGAAGCGGGTATAAAAACGAAAACGTTTTTACAAATACCTCCGAGGAAGAATGGAGCGCGTTTCACCGGTCTGACAATGAGCGTTGACAGAGTTGTTGTAATCGCCAAGTGCGATTTAGTACACGTGATTTATCTGCTGTTCAGTATCTCATGATCATAGGTATGCCATAGTCTAACGTCACCTTTTGAACAACACTGCACAGCCTGAGACTTCTGGGAAAGTTCTAAGTTTGAAATGCTGAAGTACGAACCCTGGAGACAGGGAACTGATATGGATACCGAAATTTTACCCTATATTGGAGAGATTACACTGGGTACCTCAATCGCTTCATCCTGTAGTCATTATCACTGGGAAATACAATACAATTTGATGCAATGAGCCTTTCTTCAAATGGTGTTTAAGCTTAACTGACGTAATCACTGAGAGCACAAACTAATGAAGTGAAGTAACATTTATATATATTTTAATGTACAGAGTTTCGAAGATCCGAGTGAATCGGTACGAGTACAAGTTTTGACGTCTACATACACCAAATTATTTTATTAATCCTGCGATGTGACGAGAAAAGGAAAATTATATGAAGTATGACTAACATTTTTTCGCTCCCAACGACTTCAGCATGATCGAAATTGAGCAACTTAGGCTCAATGATGTCTACGAGACTCCACCTTGACGCAGTGTGATGGCTTGCGTGCCTCCACGATCCAACGAGCTATACAGGATGGCTTACCTCAAGCCGAAGATCCAATCGTGCCTGGAAGGTC
>LUCM01009962.1:2726-22373 GCA_008360955.1 Fasciolopsis buskii
CTCTTGACCGCTTGACTAAGTAAACGAATCGTGATAAATGAATACTATCCGCGTGCTGTCCACGGAAACAGAATTTGAAGGACGAAAAAAATTCCTCCAAGGGAAAATTTTCGCTATTATTTAAAAAGACGAAGCCAACACCCATTGAAACTGAATGATCTATCTTACTTTTCGTCAATTAACTGATTTTTATGGCCACCCCGATGGCAGGTCCTAGCGACAATTAAGTCGACAGGAACTGAAAGCATTTAAATAGGCTGTATTTTAGACCCACCGTAGAAAACTCTGCTGCAGAACTCAAAGTAAGCCAAGATGAGCAGGCCAGACGGCAGTTACCCAAAGCACGAAGTTTAAATGTTGTCATAAGGTAAGTAATCCGTACTAGCTTGACGTTGTGGTGAATAACTGCTCCCAAGCCGGAGAGCAGTCAATCGAGGGAGAGCACAATGGTATACACGACTAAGTGAACTGTACCACTTGGAGACAGTGCGATATAATTCAACGAAAAAACCCTATGGAATGTCGGGCATGAAAGAAAACGAAAGCGGAGCGAACATCCAAGCACCTGTCTGGTTATTAGAAGAGAACTGTTCGAAGATTGTGTTGTAGTTTGCTGGGCAAGGTGACCATTCAAAGACTATGGCGAGTGAATGGAAGGTCAGACAAGCAGGAAATGGAAGCTTACGAAGAGTGCAAGGTCGCGTCAAAGTCTTATTTACCCTGGAATTCACGCGGATGTGGGACAGCCTAGTCAATGTAAGTCCGAAGAGCGGGTTACTAAGCGTAACCCGGCAATTCTGGTAATACTCGGGAGGTAGAAGAGAACCCGAACACAGGAGTCAAGTAAAAGAAAATGCCAGAGATCGACTTGCAGAAAGAATGCAGCACCCGTAAATTGTGCGGTCCAAATCCAAAAGGAAATCACCACTCGGAAAAGCACGGATGTAACGGCATAAGTACTTATCCATACGATGAGAAATGCGAAGATAACCAATGACAGATTCTATATATATAATATCGATATATAAAATATATTTCTTACAACGACTATTCCCGAGAATACTCTTTGTACTGAATTCATGCACAGCCCAAAAAGACGCTGGCAAGACAGTGACTGGGCAGAATCTATAGCTTATTAAATCGCCTTAAGCCCGTTAAGGGTAAGGAGGCTACACGAGGAAAACCTCTTTCATCCTATAGGGTTGTTGTTTTGCTGCTCTATTAGGAGAGGAATCAGATGAGACTTCCTATTAATGAGCGCTGGAGAAATATTATGAAAGTTGACTCTCTGCGAACCCGAACAGCGTCTGCTCGTTAGTGCTCCACTGAAGAAATATGCCCCTATGAACAATCGTCTATCCAGAAACAGTACCATATTCCGGGTAACATATGCAGGCATTCAAGGGCATGAATAAGAGCGCGAACACACACCATCCAAGTCAGCGCCCAGACACCGAAGAATTCACTACACGACAAACACACCTGTCAGGCGGCGGCACATGCTTGCAGCCCCTCCCCTCAAATACGCAAAGCCTCAATCATTAGTCTGTTGCGGATCGCTTTGTTGAAAATTATGCGCATTGTTGTTTCATCCATTGGTAAGAAAGGTAAATTAAACAATTTAATATCGCTTAAGACCGTTATTCTGCGAATGCGACGCGTTTTGTGTGGAAAATTGTCATAAAGGTACAAAGAGGTAGATTAAGTAAGCCTTCCAATATGTAGGACCCATTAAACCCGAGAATGACTCCATTCAGGCCCATCGGTGTTGAACGCACGGGCTAGTTTTTCAGACCAGCGCTTAAGTGGAATGTAGCATTGCAGTGCAAACTGTTAATTCTAGGGGAGACGGATGAGCGACAGGGGAGATAACGAGCATTGTTCATCAATCGATAAACACCCCGTTTCCACTGGTCGGAAACCAATTTTCGCGCTGTTAAGTAATCGAAACATCGAGATCCGGCAGCATTCCAGAACGCGTGTCGGATTCATGTACAACTTAGAACCCAGAACTCGATTTATGTTTCAAACATTTCCAGTGTGCCACAAAAAAGACAGTAAATTCCTGCAGTTCTTTGAGACCTCCGGTCGCTGTATAGTCCAAGTTCAACAAAAGCCAACAGAATTTCTTGAAAGATCCATTGGCGTCGGGTGCAGGCGCGTCGCGTCAGCGGAGAAAAGAACAGCCAAAAATGACAGAGACGACAGGAAAACTGCGAGTATGACATTGAAGTTGGAACGAGTTCAAATCTCTTACTCAATAATGTGGACGTGTTAGTCAATTGGAGAGCCTGAATTCCGTGTGGATTTGGTCAGGCAACTCAGAACTGTAGAAAAAGCAAAGAGTCACAAGGTCTGTCATGCAGCCCAGGTAAAGCGCTGAGAAATACTGCCCCAGAGTGATTTCCCGCAATCGGGTCAAAACAGATCTGGCAAAGCAAAGGTGGCCTTGCGGAAGAATACAAGAAACAGACAGGTGTTCATCAAAGCGAATTCAGTTTTGAAATCATTTGGAGGGTAGACCTTTTGCAAACGTGTCTATTTTCAGAATCAAAGCCTGAATGGAGACGCCTTCGATTTTTTGTAGCTAACTTGTTCATCAGTCATGCACCACGTGTGCAAATTTACATGCATCTCCAGGTAAACATCACTTTGTCCACTTTGCTCATAATCCAGGTGATGTCTGTTGGTAATTTTACAAGAGACTGGAGGTGCATTGTGTAGGACACCGAAACTGCGCCTTCTGGAATCACACTCAGTTATTTGTATCAAGGAAAGAAAACTCTCTGATTCTCAGGTTATTAAATCATGTTGAGACCAATCAACCTCCACAGATGATCAGTGTTCCTTTCATCGACTCCCACACTCGATATATTTTCAAAGGTGTTGAATCCAACGCGCTCTACTCGCAGACCATATATTGTCTTGAGCTCTTGTCATTTGCGATTCAAGCAATATTGTTAAACTCTGATGTGGAACGACAACCGCAATTTGAAGAATATAAATTGTAACTGCCAAATTGCAAAGTTAAGAAGTTACGAAAAACCTGCGGAGGGCGGTTTCAATTAGATTTATAAGTTTGTCAGGATTCACCGGTCCGAGGGTAATTTTTGCAATATCACGGGATGGTACTGGCTGTTAAGCATCTATTAACAACTACATTTTCCCATCATTTCAATGTAGTTAATGTGTCAAGACTAAGGTATTTTGAATCGTGGTTTGTCACCAGGATTAACCGCTTTCCATTAAAGCTGTAGTAACAGCGTTGATTAGCTGCCTTGTTATATTCATTTTGATAAATTGAGGAAAAGGATTGCTATTTCACAACTCCGTTTGCTCTGTCCCTAAGCCGTTCACAAGAAACCCGGTTGTGACCGGGTCATCCTTGACCGACTCTTACAAGACAAGCCATCTTCACTAGTGCCACACCATTTATTCAAGTTAGGTCATTTATTTCTTGCTACAGTGCCAACCAAAGCAAACGACACGTTCCTTCCAAAACTTTCTGAACATCTTCAACTCCATCCTTTTTTTTTTTTTCATTTTTTCTCCTGTAATGCTAGTCAGTTTGCCAAGCCTAGTGGATCCTGCTTACCAGTTCCTGAACACCGCTTTGGACTTGAGCCTCTCAATAACAAACTATTCCAATGTGGTAAGAAAAAGATTTAAAAGTGGCCCGCATTTAAACCTCTCTTG
Source organism: Fasciolopsis buskii (assembly GCA_008360955.1). NCBI lineage: Eukaryota > Metazoa > Platyhelminthes > Trematoda > Plagiorchiida > Fasciolidae > Fasciolopsis > Fasciolopsis buskii. The sequence goes on from LUCM01009962.1 coordinate 6,423, forward strand.
ACTAGAAACACGAGGTCGAACATTTGGCATAGCTTGATTTTGCTGGATGACTGATCTGAGGCATATGATGTGTGTGCATCCCATAGAAAAGGCCTAGAACTTTTCTGTGACTAACAAATCACAAAACTCGAATTTTACATCAACATTATTGATTTTACAATCATTTTATTTCACTCTCAAACGGATTTTCTCCTTTCCTAATCGGAATCACTATCCGAATTATGAATCTTGTTGGCCCACCGCACGATGACAACTTATTTAAGAAAAGCATCCTCCTGAAGCCCGGCTGGAAAAATCTTCTCGGAGTGAAACACTAAAGTATGGCAGCCAGCAATGTCAGACGAACGTCTATCGCGGAAGAAGTGCGCAAGTTGGTGTCCTCACACAATGCACTCCAGTTCTTTAAATTAACAACAAAATCCCCTGAATATGAGCAAAGTGACAAAGTGATGTTACTGAGATGCATGTAATTTGCACACGTGGTGATGACTGATGAACAATATAGTACAAAAAATCGAAGGACTCTCCATTCCAGGCTTTGATCTGAAAAATAGACAGTTTGCAAAAGGTCTACCCATCCAAATGACTTTCAAACTGAATTCGCTTTGATGAACTGTCTGTTTCTTGTATTCTCCGCAAGGCCATTTGCTGCCAGATCTGTTTGAACCCGATTGCGGGAAATCTCTGAGGGCATATTCTCAGCCTTACACTGTGGGCTGATGACAACTGACTTTGCTTTTTCAACAGTTCTGTTGCCTGACCTAATCACACGGAATTCAGGATTCCATGACTAACACGTCGCACATTATTGAGTGAATGAACGTCGTTCCAAATTAATGTCATACTGCATTTTCTGGTTTGTCATTTTTGGCTGTCTTTGAACCAGACCACACACACGCCAAATTGATTTTCAGAAATTCTTCGTTTTGCATGAACTTGGACCATCAGCGACCGAAATCACAAGAACTAGCAAGATTTACTGTCTTTTTGTGCAAACACTGAAATGTTGAAACAAAATCGATTTCTGGTTTCTAGTTGTACATAATCCGAACACCGTCTGGAATCTGCATCTATTTCGAATACTTAACACGCAAAAATTTGGTTTCCCCTAGAATAACCTGTTGCACTGAATGCTACCATTCATAAGCCGCTGGTGAAAACTGCCCGTGCGTTCAACACCGATGGGCTGAATGGAGCTCATCACGGTTTAATGGCTCATATCTGGAAGGCATACTTAATCTACCTCTTTGTACCTTTATGACAATTTCCTACACAAAAAGCGTCGCATTCGCAGAATAACGTCTAAGGATAAATTGTTTAATTTACTTTTACCCAATGATGAAACAACAATGCGCATAATTTTTCAACAAGGCATCCACGACTAGATGAGGCTTGCGGAGGGAGGGTGTGTGTTTGTGTGTGTGAACTTCTCGGGTCTGGGATGACTTGGTTCGCGCTTTATTCAGCCTTGAATGCTGCAATGTTACCCGGAATTATGTACTCGTTTCTGATAGACCGATTGTTATAGGCATATTTTTCAGTGGAGCCACTAACGAGCAGGTGTTCGTTCGCCGTGTCCAACTTTCATAATATTTCTCAGCCTCATTAATAGGAAGTCTCATACTGACCTCCCTAAAGACAGAAACACAACCCCTAATACGATGAAACGAGGTTTCCTGGTGCTCTTACTTAACTGCTTAAGGCATTTCTATAATTTGCACCAGTCACTGTTGCCCAGCGTCTTTTGGGCTTGATAGAATTCAGACAAAGTATCTCGGAATCAGATTGGTAAGAAATATTTAAATCGGTTCATTTTAGTTTCATTTCCCTTTCTATCGTATTGAAGTAACTGCTTACGTTTCATGATCTTTTGTTGGACCACAAATATTCAGGTGAACTTCGTAGGCATTTTTCTGGTGCCGAATAATGGTAGTGTACCCTGACTATGACAGGCCAGTCCAGATCCCGTAAAGTTGGTTATTGAAGCTGATTCTGTTGACTATAATCCTGAATGTATCCAGCACGAAATCTTGATTTTAAAACAGGTGCTGGCGTTTGCGATTCAAGGTTTTGTAAACGACATTGAAATATCTAAGTTATAAATCGCCTATAAAAGTCTGCGGCAGTTTCCAACGTCAGCTAGTACAAACCTAATGACAAAATAAATTCTCTTTGGTGTTCTGCCTGTTTTGTTTGAGTTTCACAGAGGTTTCCACAGTGTAAAATAACCCAGTTATTAAGTTCGTCTGTGACTTAATGTGCTAGGACTGCCCATCCGTGAAAAAAATGTTAATTGACGAAAATAAGAAACATTCATATCAATGTTGTTGGTTCAGTCTTTTTAAATAATAGCGAAATTTTCCCTGAGAATTTCGTCTCAAATTCTGTTCCGTGGACATCACCGGATAGTTTCATTTATCACGATTCGTTTACTAGTCAAGCGGTCACGTGTCAGCACCTCTGGCTTATTGTCTTACTCTGAATATTCTGGTCTTCCAGTGACCGATCAATTGTTGCAACAAACAAAATCACGGTGGACTGGCAAACTTGGTCAATTCTTCCTAGGACAAGTCTTTAGGAGCATCAGCGTATACAGTAGGCACTAACTTCCGTTTGCCTAAGAAACGTAGGTCTATCATAAATTCGGATATGTATGTTCCACCTTCGTGTATACCTAGCAAGTTCTGCTGCTACTGATTAAGAAGAGCGCGAAGTAACCTCACTTCTAATCGGCTTTGGTGACTTAAAAAAATGCACATTAGATTTTCAAATGTCGGTTGCTCATAGAAGCAAAGCGTGTACACCTATGTACATTCATATATATATATATATATTTGGAAAAAATGCAGTTTTAAGGTTTTCATGGTGACGTTTCGATCTTGACTGGAACTCGTCATGGGACAAATAAACAGTTTATGTTTGGTGTGTGTGACTGATGCTAATTTCCTCGATTGACTGTAATTCGCGCTGCGATTTTCATACAAAACCTTATAAAATCAGACTTAGTTGCACTTATCGATGCATCAGACTGCAATTTCGTTCGCCTTAGAGCCTTCCGGTGGAGCATATCCATCGACATGACCAGGATTTGGTCTCGAGCCTCTAATCTAGCAGTTTCATGTATTGGGATCGCACCATTGAACACCCATAGCAGGCTGATTTGGATTGAGGAGCTAATTTTGCTAAGATGTCCTTCTCATTCGATGTTGTTCGGCACTACTGTTCAGCGCTATAGGAAACCGACTGCAGACACACTAGGCCACTTAGCTATTCTCGTTGGATTGCTTCTGTAAGCCACTTTGCATGACTTAACAAAAGCGGTGTTTACTTATGAAGACAGGATGCTAATTTTGTCAAGGATATACATTGGAGATTTAGCTCTGTTTTCCCATCTACTGGTCGTGAACAACTTGGCACAGAAGCTCATAACTGTCAAAATATCTTCTTTCCATGTCTTTCTATGGTGACAATACTTTTGATTTCGTAAATGGGAATAGCTTACGTCGATCGAGATAATTCGACTAGCCATCATTATTTTTCTCACTATCGTCTTTTATTTAATTCGTGCAACTTCATCAAGATAAGCTCTTTATTTGGAAAAGCAAAACGTTCTTATCTCACAGAAACTTCTTAGATTCTCATATTGACGAAAAGACAGTTCCTAAAGTTACATTACCGCGGTGTAAACGTGTGACAACAGAAAGCCCACTCCAACCACATTCATATGAACCTGCAGGCCAAACGAAGTTGTAAATTTGATTACGGCTTGAGTTCATTGCGGTTTTCTGACCATTTGACAGAGTCAGGTGTATATTTTTTCCTAGTTTATTCTACTCTCTCTTATTCCTCTGTCATTTTCTTGCTTACTCCGAAAAATATGTTTTGTTTAATTGTGCCAACGAAATAAGAAGAATACAATGGTATCCTCATTTGGCGTTAAAACTTTCCACGATTCGTAAAAATTCCACAATGTTTGTTTTGAACTTGTGATGCACTTAGCTTGATTTCTGCCTACCAATTTCCTTCCAACACGTATTCTCCTCATTCGATCCATTCAGATTGGCATTCTTTAATTCTTGGACTTACCTGCAATGATTGCTAGTCCATTCTTGCCGTCTCCACATTGCTTCGGTGCTGAAGACTGATCTGAAAGAAACAGCGCATTTCTAAATCGTCCAAAAAGTGACTAACTGAAACCTTTTCGAAATACCATGATGTGCAAACGTATTCATGATCTAAATTTCATCGCCATAAGTTTTTAACAACCTACACCTGGGGATATACACGATTTCTTAGACCTTAAACTGATTTGAAGTGTAGTTTACTTTCAACTGGTTATGCACAATAATTATTTCCACCTCCAAGTAACATGTTCATACGGCTGTCTGCATTATCGCCCTCACTGTGTATATTTTACTTGGCAATCCGTATTTTTGTTGACCAATCTTCAGATGGCATGTAACCGACGGCACCTTGGAAAATTCAGTTTTAAATTTCATGGTAAGGGTGAAAATGATGGAAAAATCAAAATTGGACATGTATGGAAAGCGAACAAACACATACACACCCAGTTCTGACAGTTTGCGGCGCATAAGAAATGTAAAAGATTTTGAATTGCTTTACTGAATTCGACTGAACATAGTTAGTCGAAATGTAGTACTCATCCAAAAGAAAAGAATAACAATCTATTAAGCACAAACAGAGACCAGTAAACAAACTCCTTCTGGCTATTTCTCCACATCTTTTATCGACAAACGTTTTCTGTTCTTGATTAGCACTAACTTACTTGACGCAATCAAAAGTGCGCATGAGAGAAATAAATGCGTTTTTGGTTTATTGTTAATCAATGTTTTACAATGAGTCAGGCAAAATTGCAGAAATTACTCAGACAATTTGATGTTCACGTGCGTGCGTGTGCGAGCGCGCAATTGCGTGCGTGCACAGAGGCAGTTGCAGAAGCATTCGTAGGAGATTGTGCTGGGCGTCTGTGGGAAAATGGGAACAGCGAGCAGGTGTAGTATTTGGGGAAGGATAATAAAGCGGTTTCCATTCTGCAGTATATCCGAATTGACTTTAGCATTAGTGACATGAGCTGTTGGAAATATGCATCATCTGTGTTACCGTTTTCGTTGGTGTGTTAAAATGGACGAATGGGCGGTGGTGGAATCGTCAATGTAAATTATATAAAGAATCACAATTTTGTCGGTCACAGTGATATTTCTCATACCGGTAAAATAATAATAATAATAATATTAACAATAGCAATAGTAGCAGTAGTGAAATTATTTGAACCAATGTCAACGACAGCCCCTCCGAGTAGAATTTAATTGACTGATGGCGAGACTGTTTCGTTCTTTTCGCGGTTCCTGGTCCATTTCAGGTAAATGTAGTGACTCTGCGAATAACCAGGATTCGCTACGCAATACAGAACTAAATTCTTCCTAAGCCCCACTAGTCGTACTTGCAGGCAGATTGAACATTAAATGAAAGGAATAGATTGATTTAATGCGGGATGCTGGTAAGTGATGTACTTTTGTCATGGGTAGTTCTTTGAAGATAAACATCTGTGTATTCTTGATATAGATAAACGAACGACAAGATATTCAGATGTCTTCAACTGACTGATTCTGGCAAAATTCTCACACCGAAAATAAGGAAACCCGGAAATCATTGGAGATAAAGCCCACAGAGCGTAACGGTTTCCAATGATAATCCGTCTAAAATCCAAATGGTTCGCACAGGTTACATAGGTGGAAAGCACGCTAGTTAAGGTTCGAATAGAATGCTGATGATAGTGCATGGCTGTTACAGTACTGCCAGTAGTGACACTGAACGTCACTGAAGAATGTTCGGAATTAGCAAATGTTGTTAAAGATACGTATATCGTCTTAGTAACCAAAACTCTTTAGATGCGGCCAGTGGAAGTGCCAATAAATGCGATAAACTCCACAAGATCATACAAGATTGGGCAGAATCCTCTCATAACAAACTGTGAAAAAATCTGTTATGGACCGGAACAGATTAACAGGTGCGGAAGAACTTAACAGAAAATGGCCGACGAAAGAGTTGATTCGTGAACATCGTGCATCTTGCATCTTATGGTCAGTGGCATAAACAAAAGCATAAATGTATGAGGGGCTGATAATTTGGAAGCGTAACATAAGATGTATTAGAGCAGTTTTCACGAAGTCAGCACCGGAGAGTGTTTTATTTCACACTGACATATTAAGAAAGCTTTGGTTATTGGCGGAGCTGAGGAATATGAAGTAAATACAAACGATCAGTTATGGAGGAAAGAGACATTGGGAGAACGCTTCCTGTGTATGGTCGAATGGCCATCGTTTTTCAAAGTATCCGTTTATAGTAGTCCGAGAATCTAATTAAGTACAAATCTATTTTATTTCCTAAGGAGTGGTTCGGGCAAGAACTGGGAGATGCATACCAAACAATGATGCAGGCATGTGTGCAAGTGATATACAATCAGATTAGTCAAAGTTTTGAATAAAATGACGAATATGAAAGGTGTTATTGATTAGATGCTGTACATTGCAGAAACAGAAAAAGAGCAGCGCAATATAATTATAACCAAACAAAGTAATAAAGAAATGTTTTTGGATTATCCCGTCGCATGACACTTGAGATCTATATCCAGGTAGTTCTCTATGGTACAAAGAAAATGGATTGTGTGTGCGTGACACTGCGCGTTACGGATCACACAGGTTCATGGATCACACGTGCTGTTGAAATTAGAAGAGTTGGGTTTGACCGACTGTTTGATATTTTACCGCGGAACCATTCGACTGATATTATGGAATGAGCTAGTACTGTACAGAAAATTACTGGCGCAGATTTCTGTTCCGGCCACGACGACGAGAATGTTCGCTGTGTAAGTGGCAATCCTAATGGATGAAAATGCATAGGATAAGATTTTTCCTGAATTCTTTCTTTAAGGGGAATCCGACTACAGACGACTTGGATGTCAAATACCCATGACATTGAGAGGTTGCAAATAAAGCAAATTACTACTGCACTTGAGATACAATCTTGATTCAGAGGAACGTGCATTATGCTTCAGTTGCACGAATTCATACAAACATTGAAGCGGTTCCTGGAAAGGGCAGTTGCGGTGGACGAGACGACCCCAGTAAACGGTGAGATTTCAGTCACTAAGCATTTGACTCCTTCATCCCAGCAAAATATGCCACCAACCGATCATGTGACAATGCGAGTAGATCTCGATCCCACGATAAATCGGACAGATTGGATTTGTGTAAAAGTGCTGTATGAGCGGCCACACTGGTATCCATCTGAGTCTCAGTCTGGTTCATGCGCGAAACACCTGGAGCCTGGTGAAGTTCTTAAATTGTGGGAAGAGGGAAATAATAAAGAAACACAGAGTGAAAAAGGTTTTTATTTGTCTTTCTTCTGAAAATAATCTGTGCAGTTTCGGATAGGTGCATTTTTTGATGTTTCTCCTAACACGTGCGAAAACAAACATGTAGAGAAACGAAAAAGGAAAACAAATCAAAGAATGTTGCTGTCTAAAGGAAATCACAATTTCCCTTATTTGGAATAATGCAAAGTTCCAGATGGTAACGCATTATCACATATTTGACGTGACCGTTTCGTATCACCTCGGATATTTTACGGATCAGGTGTCGTGTAGGTGAAGTCTAATTTAATGCAACAGGGTTATGATGTTAGGTACCGAAGCCTTAGGTTCATTTGGGACTCACCAGGGAAATGAACTTCTATGGTCAGATTGACCACGCGGTTTTACTCACTGTGTATTAGAGGCATAGATTCAAAGGACTATTGTGAAGGCTGACTTAAGTGTTCTATAAATCATTCAACGTCATTGAGATCCACGAATATCTTTATTTAGGTTCCTAGTTCTAATGAGCTTGGCGTGGGATGCTAGCTAACATCACTCAGTTGCATGTGATATCATAGAGATTAAAGTTTCGATTGCAGGAAACTTGTTGCAATCCCAAGGTATCGACGTTTAGACTTAGTGGGGATGATGACAATGTATCTGATATTGTAAAGCACATCCATTGTCTTCACTCCGCAGGTAAGTTAGCAAAAAATAATACCAGCAGTGTTATTACCTTCATTCATTAATTTCTGATTTTCGGGCTCATCGTTCATTGTGCTTTATTTTTGTCAACTGAAATAAAATATACTTTTTGCCTCATTGCTCGAATAAAACCAAAACTTTGGAATAATCCGTTAGGTGTTCTTCTGTTAAGTCTTGATGAAACTGTTCACCTTCGATCGATAAATTTCTACTTTTTACTCACTTCCTCGAATCCCTCTTGATTGCAATGGGTTGAAGACGGGTTGGCCGCACTCGCAGTCACATGACGCGGGGCAAGCATATTCAGTTGTAGCTTGTTGACCATTCTGGGGAGCTTTATTCAAGGTGCAGCATTCCTCTGGGTCATTCTTATGTGCGCTCACTTGCTTTTGACCAAATTGATCTCCACGATGACTGTGAATTTGGGCTGCTTTTTGGCAGGCGGATTGCTGCTGGTGTAAATTAGGGTCATGGCGGCGTTTCCGTGGGCGTCTTCGAATCGGATGGTACCACCACAGACTTTCCTCACTGGGACATGTGTCTGGTCCACCGGTTAGTTGAGTAGCATTCTGATTTATTACCTGCTCACCTCCAAGCTCCCCGGAGGGGCCTCCCAAGTCTAGGCTGTCCTCAGTCATCGCACCGTACAGTTCGTTGGTAGCCTGGAAATTCTGCCGCAAATGATGGTATAATGAGTTAATGCTGGTTAGCATGAATAAAATGCCACTTGAAATAATGATTGATGGGTTTCAACTTATCACAAGATGTCTGGCAAGCTGAGCGAAACCAAATATCGCCTAAGGCATAAAACTATACATCGTCAAGATAGATGTTGTTGTACGCCGAAAGTGAATTTATTTTTTTGAGATTATGAAACGCAAACGCGAAATTCCACTTCGAACTGCAATTAACATTGCAACAGATATTTTTATTATTTGGCAGAAGAACTGATTGCATGGACCGGAGTAGATTAGAAACCTCGCCTCTGCTTTGTTGACCTTGTGGCCGGCAGTGACCAGGCGGATAGGGTCGTGGCGTTTAGACGTAAAGGTCGCGGGTTCGAATCCTCACACCGCCGGTCAACTTCCCCACTTGGCAGCCCTCTGCTGGTCGCGGCCCCCTTCCTGAAAACTGGTGTACATTGTTGTTTCATTAATAGAGGGAAGTAAAAGACATGATAAAATCTCTTCTAATAGCATCAGGTTTTCCGGTCACAAATATCTGATCTGCCAAGGCGTCTCTTGTTACACCTGGTAAGTCCTAAATCGATAGAAAACTTCTAGTCGCGTTTAATTTCAAAATATGACACACCCTGAGACCCGTGATGCCATTGTGATACATGAAGATCTACCGCGCGAATTAAGTGCCATCAAATCAGTAGCTAACTTGCACCCCGTGAAGTAGGCCGAGATAAAGCGACGAATAAAACAGTTATTAAAAGTGACCAAAGTTACATCTTGGTTGTTGCATTTCTTACCATCAACTTCACTTTTGACTGAACGCTGTCGCGGTAGATAATAATAATCGATAAATCGTGAATTCCCAGTCCAGCCGTGGGTCCACATTGCGACTAGCTTACAAATACGCAGCATGAATCAAGAGCGCATACAGACAGTCGATCTCGGTTATGATATTGAAATAACTTGAGATATCTATTTCAACAACTAGCAACTCAGATTTCGCTCCTATGGTGAATAATCAGATGAAATTTTTAAGGTGCTTTAAAAGAATTTCAAATTCAAAAAATTAATAACCTGTACAGAAGTTATTATATATTTGGAATTGCATTCATTGCCGCTGTTTATTTTAAGTAAAGAGGAAATATCTACCCATTCAGTGAAAACATTCGAGAAACGATATTGCCAATCCAAGCAGTTGGCATTATGAGTAGTCTTGAGTAGCTATTATTTCGCGCCAATTTTAAGAAATCCAGATAATTTCAGAGCAACGGGATCTTGGATTAAGATTACGTAATAAAATTCGGGGACTTATCATAAGCCAACCAAGATAGTTCTTTACTGATTGTGACGTTCTTTAGTGTTGGTTTGTTTGACGTTGTTCACTCCACTTCTTCTCCTTTTCGTAAAAAATATACCAGTTAAAGGACAAAATCAAGGGACATTTTCCCAGCCATTAAGCTGGAATAATCGGAGGAAAAATACACGAAGAGATGAGCTCACAATGCTATTATGTTATTTGCTAATTCCAGAAGTAGACTGACCCATTTTCCTTTTTCCGTGCCATAAAAGAGTTAGTTAACGCATGATCTTCAAGGCAGTAGAGATCGCAGAGTGAAACTGTTACAGTTGTCCACGTGATCTTAACGGCATCCGGTGGAAATAATTGAGCTCCATGTTCCCGCATGTTAGGGAGTATCAATCAGCTGGGGTTCCCAAAAGTACTCAGAAAACATTCGTGTCACAGTTGACAATAAGTTTATTTGTTAGACGGATTTAGAAACGAGGAATTCCTAGAAAAATGGTTAATACAAAGTTTGACTCATGTCGTCAGCCAAAGTGGGTTTCAGACAAGAAGGAAAACCTGATTCAGTAGTTATGAATGAGCTAACTATTATATAACTTTATTTTCTGCCTTATTCTTTGCCATAATCCCTCATCTAATACGGATATATAGGTTTATACTACTATATTTATGTGTACCAAGTACTGCGAGCAAATTTTGGGATTGTGGGATGGAACGGTTAAAACAGGAATGATGCATAAAACTTACGAACAGGTCTATTAGAAGTTAGAAGACAATGTATTCCAACATTACCACAACTGAGATAAACGTGCAGTAACATCGAACAAAATGTGCAACCAACTCTCTAATGATTTTGAAGGTCCTCAAGTGTGCTAATGTGAGGAACCGATAAATACAAAGTTCGGAATCAACGATTTCATTGACTGGTTCCAAGCCATGGTTTGGCGTCCAAGCCACCTATTTTGCGACCATTATCAGGCTTGCTGAACTACCAGGAATTTGCCTAAGTCAACGAATCTGGTGGAGTGAAATCAAAGTGCTACTTGGTCAAGCTCCGCGCTCTGTTGCGCAGACTCGCACTGGGTCTATGGGATTTTTTCTCGATATTGCCACTAAGTGTTAGTTGCAATCTTCAGCTAGTGATAATTGGTGACATGCTGCCAGTTGGTAGTGGATGCACGAAAGGGGCAGGTCTCTCAAACAAATAGGAGTGCACGTTTATAAGGTATCACAGTACACCCCATTTCCGACAGAATATTCCAGAACTCCAGTCCAGCCCTTGTTCCAGCTGTCCACCTAAGTGATTCGCCCGTCGGCAACCAAAAACTTCCCACGTACAGAAAACGACCAATCAACAACATTCATTACCACTTTTTGCCTTCAAAATTATTTAATCCCAAGCTTGTTTCATAACGTTCAATTAACAATTTTCTACCGACTTTTGATATCCTGCCGACTGCAATGTTGTCACATCAATCAAAATTATTAACCGGTCAAGCAGTTTACACAAACACAAAACCGTCTGAATTTTAGTATGCGGATTTTATATCGTCAAGGTTTTGTAGGGCAATTCTAATAAGTTCTTTTCCAACCTTTTGCTTTTACGAGAATTGAAATGGGCGATTTCTGCCGTTACATTTTTGCTTCTTCATGCGTCCGGCAGTTTCTCCCGAAGCTTGCAAGTCAGTGATAAATTCTTTAGACACACTCTTCACCCTTTCGTTAAACCACCTGAAAACACCGAATCGGAGGGCTTAATGAGACCTTCAATGGGAAAATTGGTTTCTTTCCTAATGAACATTTGACTCGACCACACTGGAAAGAACTGTCTGAAAATATCCCCATTTAAAGAACGTATGAATGAATAAAATTTGCACGACAACAGTCCATCTCCTCTCTTTTCTTGGACAATTGCAACTTAGAGTATGACTTGGTAAATTCAGTGTCAAGTATAACCGGGCAAAAACGAAACACTACTCGATCGACTTGTTGAAAACCATAATAAGTAATGATATGAAAGTCAGTACTCCCTAAAAGACCTCCAAAACATGATATTTTTGGGTATACCAAATGTACCTTATAAGTTCCGCGGACGGATACAAGGCCAGCAGAAAAGTGTAGCATTGGAATCACTAACCGGCTCAGTGTTTGCTGGAAATTGCGAATGATATAACGTTAATAACAGCGTTTTTGGTAGATGTAATGCGCCGTGGGTAGTCATTCTCAAGGCAAGTTTTACTTTTGATTGTAAAACCTACCCACGGTAGTCGAAAAGTTGGCACATCACATCTACCAAAAACGCTGTTATTAACGTTATATCATTCGCAATTTCCAGCAAACACTGAGCCGGTTAGTGATTCCAATGCTACACTTTTCTGCTGGCCTTGTATCCGTCCGCGGAACTTATAAGGTACATTTGGTATACCCAAAAATATCATGTTTTGGAGGTCTTTTAGGGAGTACTGACTTTCATATCATTACTTATTATGGTTTTCAACAAGTCGATCGAGTAGTGTTTCGTTTTTGCCCGGTTATACAACTCAGATTTCGACTCTATGGTGATAATCAGATGAAAATTTTAAGGTGCTTAAAGATTTCACAAATTCAAAAAATTTAATAAGCTGTAAGAAGTGTATTATAAATTTGGGAATTGCATTCATTCCGCTGTTTTATTTTAAGTAACAAGGAATACTACCCTTCAGTGAAACATTCGAGAAACGATATTGCCAATCAAGCAGTTGGCATTATGATTAGTCCTGAGTAGCTATTTATTTCGCGCCAATTTTAAGAAATATCCAGATATAGGAGTTTCAGACAACGAGATCTGGCATTGAAGGATATACGTAATAAATATTCGGGGACTTTATCATAGCCAACCCAGATAGTTCTTTTCTGATTGTGCCGTTCCTTGTTATGTTGGTTTGTTTGACGTTTGTTCACCTTCCACTTCTCTTCTGCCTTTATCGTAATAAAGGGTATACCAGTTAACGGAACATACATCAGGTGACATTTTCCCAGCATTTAGCTGGTATCGGAAAAGGTGAAAAGATAGTACCGAAGAGATGAGCTACACATGCTATTATTTTATTTGCTAATTCAGAAAGAGGGACTGACCTTTCCTTTTCCTGCCATAAAAGAGTTCGTTTAACGCATTGCTCTTTAAGGCAGTAGAGATCGCAGAGTGAAACGTTTACAGTTTGTCCACGTGATCTTAACGGCATCCGGGAAAAAGAGCTCAATGTTCCCGCATGTTTAGGGAATCAATCAGCTGTGGTTTCCAAAAGTTTACTCAGAAAAGCATTGTGTCACACGTTGACATAGCTATTATTGTTGAACGGATTAGAAACGAGGAATTCCTAAGAAAAAGGGTTATACAAAGTTTGGACTCATTGTTCCGTCAGCCAAAGTGGTTTCAGACAAAGAAGGAAAACCGTCATCATAGTTATTTGAATGAGCTAACTTTATATAACTTTAATTCTTCTGCCTTATATCTTTGCCCAGTAATTCCTCATCTAATACGAGATATACTAGGTTATACTACATATTATGTGTACCAGTACTTGCGAGGCAAAATTTGGGATTGTGGGATGATACGGTTTAAAAACGGAATGAGTATATAAACTTACGAACACAGGGTCTATATAGAAGTTAAAGACAATGTTTCCAACATTCCACAACTGAGATAAACGTGCAGTAACATCGAACAAAATGGCAACCAACTCTCTTAATGATTTTGAAGGTTCTCAATGGTGTTAATGTGAGGAACCGATAAATACAGAAGTTCGGAAATCAAACGATTTCATGACTGGTTCCAAGCATGTTTGGCGTTCAAGCCACCTATTTTGCGACCATTATCAGGCTTGCTGAACTACCATGGAATTGCCTTATCAACGAATCTGGTGAGTGATAACAAAGTGCTACTTTGGTCAAGCTCCGCGCTTTGTTGCGCAGACTCGCACTGGTCTATGGGATTATTTCTCGATATTGCCACTATGTTTAGTTGCAATCTTCAGCTAGTGATAATGGTGACATGCGCCAGTTGGTAGTGATTGCACGAAAGGGGCAGGTCTCTCAAAAACCAAATAGGGATTGCACGTTGTAAGTATCCACAGTACAACCCCATCTTCCGACAGAATATTCCAGAACTCCAGTCCAGCCCTTGTTCCAGCTGTCCAGCAGTGGATTCGCCCATCGGCAACCAAAAACTCCCACGTACAGAAAACGACCCAATCCAACAACATCATTACACTTTTGCCTTCAAAACATATTTAATCCCAACTTGTTTCTATAACGGTCAATGACAATTTTCCAGCCTGATTTTGATTTCCTGCGGATGCAATGTGTGACAATCAATCAAAATATTAACCGGTCAAGCAGTTACACCAAACACGAAACCGCTGAATTTAGTATGCGGATTTTATATCGTCAAAAAACAAAAAAAAAAAGAAAAAAAAAAACAAAATGGTTTTGTAGGCAAATCTCTAATGAAGTTTCTTTTCAACCTTTGCTTTTCCAGAATGAAATGGCGATTTCTGCCGTTACATTTTTGCTCTTCAGCGTCCGGCAATTTCTCCCGAAGCTTGCAAGTCAGTGATAAATTCTTAGACACACTCTTCACCCTTTCGTAACACACCTGAAACACCGATCGGAGAGCTTAATGAAACCATTCAATAGGAAAATTAGGGTTTCTTTCCTATGAATCATTTGACCTCGCCCACACGTGGAAAGAACTGTCCTGAAAAGTATCCCCATTTAAGGAACGTCATAATGAAATAAATTTTGCACGACAACAGTCCATCTTCCTCTCTTTTCCTGACAATGCTGTACTAGATATGACTGGTGAAATTCAGTGTCAATTATAACCGGGCAAAACGAAACACTACTCGCATCGACCTTGTTGAAAACCAATAATAAGCGAATGATATGAAGTACAGTACTCCCTAAAAGGACCTCCAAAACATGATATTTTGGGTTTATCCAAATTGTACCTTATAAGTTCCGCGGACGGATACAAGGCCACAGAAAAGTGGAATTTGCATTGAATCACTAACGCGCTTCAGTGTTTGCTGGAAATGCGAATGATATAACGTTTAATAAACAAGGTCGTTTTTGGTAATGTATGCCGCCGTGGGTAGTCCACTTCTCAAGGCAAGTTTTCACTTTTGATCTGGTAAAACCTTACCCAAGGTAGCCGAAAAGTTGGCCACATTCACATCCACAACAATAATGGTTATAACATTAAATCATTCACAATTAAAAAACCAATCAGTGCACTGATTTTCCGATACACTCCTTGCATCATTTGGTCCTGATAGTTGGCTGGAACGTTTAGAACCAGGCCATTGGATTGGTCGATCAATGGAATCACATTATATAAAATAAGTGGTTCACATTTTGTATACAACATAGATTTTGAACACTAATCAGACGTTAAGGACATTGAGCAGAGTGCATCCACATATGCGTTTTCATTCTAAGTCACGAGGAAGGCGATTCAGCAAAATTATCAGATGCACTCCCAACCCGAGCAGAAAGTAGGTTGCACACCAAAGTCTGTGAAACAGAAAAGCAACACAGATTGTACAGTTTAACTACATCTGCCTCCAAGACCATAAAAGAGTTAGCAACTGTTATTCCACTGAAAATAAACTTGAAAAGAAAGCAGTGATGAAAATATTGCTTAAAACGGATAAATGTAAGGTATAGTTGGTCAGATGGAGAGGAACGCGTAAGTCCCAGGTGGACTAATGAGCAGCTCTGTCGTTTAACGATGAACTACAGCGGATTTGGTAATGATGAGCTTTAATAAGAGCGAAATGCGAGTGTGGTGCTTCCCGAGTATGAGGTCGACCAGAGAACTTGATGCTTGTGCGTGAAACAATGGAGTG
>LUCM01009962.1:32225-83745 GCA_008360955.1 Fasciolopsis buskii
AAGAGATGTAATTCATCGCATCCAAAGCGCTGCGCGTATCGATGAAAACTTTAAGTAAATCTATTGGTTGTTACGACAACTACACATGTCATTACGATAAGCTCATCATTGACGTGCCCGGTGAAAACGATGGTTATGTTGGGCCTATGGAATAAAAAGAATTTGGGCAGAGCCACTCAAGCATATCAGGTCAAAGGGACTGTTTGAGTGTGTATATCGGCGTGAACATCAAGTTGTGTTAGAGAACTTTTGGTAATGAAGTCGTGATGTACAGTATATAATGGACTGCTATGTGGACAAACACGAAGACTAAACCACGGTTTTGGACAATTTCGTCTGCCTATGGTTAATGTAAGTACTGTACACTCCTTACGCCATTTGGTCATGAATCTATTTTCTTGAGGATTGTGGATTAGTCGGTTACTCCTTGGGCATATGAGTGATTTACAATCAATCCTAATTGTACAGACAGACATTTCCAGTATAGCCACAAAGCGCTTGCAAAGACAGTTGAAAAACCTCGGAAGGTATTATTATTTACTTGAACAACCAAACGTATGTGGCTAGCATAACCTCACTTGCTCCGTTGAACATCTCCGTACTACTTTGTAATTTCGTTCAAATGAATTTGATGCGATCCAGGTTAAAATACAACGGAGATGCACCCGTGCCACTAAAAACATTGTTAAAATCATGACAAAAAACTTGAACAATTTTAAATAAAATTTGTCTAGCGATTCCTTTTGCAACGTTAGTTGCTATTTGTTTTGTCCTGGAATATAAAAGGTTAAGTTGAGCAAAACAAACCCAAAGGCAATTGGTGCAACCCAATAAATACGCGGTAAACCATTCTGTACGCTGTGACCAGTATGACTGATAAATACATTTATCTCTGATTTGTCTGCGGACGTTGATTTCTAAACGTTCCTTGATGTGCTGTCAGTTTGATTGGCCTACGGTACAAATCCATTATCGGTAAAACGGGAAAAATAATCTTCTTCTAATGCGCCGGATATGATAAGTGCATCCCAAACAACCAGAAAATGACATCGGAAAAGCTTTGGAATGCAACACAATTCTATTTATTTAACGGCAAATGATTGAAAAGACTCCCTATCCCAGCCCTCGGTGAGATCAGTGATTGACTGTCCAAGGAGAAGCAAAGTTGCATACAGAATACTACCGTTTCTTCACGGCAACCGAATATGCGATTAAGAACTTCCATGTGTCCGTTAGAATCGCTAAAAAGCAACTCGATCCGACAAACTGTCTTTGATCAGAAATTGCAACCATGCGTGACATGTTCACGAGATTAAAGACATGTGCAGTAATCTTAGGTACACATTGTTCATACCATTTCGTCTGATCCGTCGGTTATCTGGTAACTTTGGCTTTGCTTTTAGGATAATTGTCTTTGAACTCAAACTATGGAAGTCAGAACGAGCGGAAATTGTGTTGTAATTGTGACATCAAACTCACTATTAATGAATTACTTAATGTCATGATGACTAGCTAGGACAGACCATCAAAGAATCCGAGTAATAGATGACAGTTCACTGAGAGACTAGTGCTTTGTGTGATATCAAAAATTTCCGCTTATAGTGGGAGGGAGATGGCAAGAAATTTTGACCAAACACAGGCTGGTCCGCTGGATAGGACTTTCACACAATTTTCATGTGATCAACTGGTTAACGGGAACAGCGCTTAGAAAGCTGAGTGTTCTGTGGGTATGCGTAAAACGTGACCCAACCGCTTTCTGAGTCTCTTCTAAAGATAGAACCCTCCAGCTCGGTGGGTTACGTCCGTCCTCTGAGATACCGAGAAAATCCTTCCACTATATTCCACCAGCACTCCCACGATAATAAAGTTCAACCACGGGAAGGCTTAGCACATATTATACCATCAAAGGGTCAATTTCCAGAGCCGTAGGGCAGAACCGACCTCATGTTTCAAAGTAAACCTGATTTATGGTCGGTAAACACACGTGATGTCGGCTCCAGAGATGCTTCTTATTGTGGGGATTTCTGTGTATGCAAAACTACTTCATCTGATTACGACTAACTGAAGAGCTGTAGCTACTCAAGTAACCAAACCGATCTACTTCGTCTAGTTTTTTCCCACAAGTTTAGGTTTGGCTTCAAGTCCTCCCGTTCCCAAAGCCACATTTTAAACTTTGAAGGTGCAAAATGCACCCCAGACATACCTAAACAATCGTTCGGGAGACCAAGAAAAGCTTGCAAATTACACAGGCCTTCATTTAGTAGCAAAACCGTCGTCCAATTATTCCAGGTCAGATAGTTCCCTACCTGGGGAAATATCGATAGAACTTTTCTCATCTCATACAAGTCGATTTAAGTAATCACCAAGTTAAGGAAATTACGAGGAAAGAATGAAATGGGTCAATCCTGACAAATGCTTCTAGTAGTGTAATCGGATGAATGCCTCCACAAGTAGGAGCTCGGATTCATCTACACTGGAGTAAACGAAAGCTTTGGTCGTGATCAGGCCGTCGGCACCGTTCATATTAGGCTCGATTGTCAGGATTTTCACTTAAACTACAGTCGGTTAACTTTCCTACTTAGCAGATTCGGTCGGTCACGTGCCATCTTCTGAAGGTAATTCACAAAATAAGGTGGGAATATACTGAAATATCTTTTTAATGCCCATCCAATGATGAAATATAACTGAATAAATCTGTATAGAGTTGCGGTCAGCTTATTTATTACAAGGAGACACTAGAGACGTCAAAGCGAAGCTTTACATCGAAAATGATCATATGTGGCAAATATGCAGTTGTCTTTCAATAGAACCACGGTTCATTGATTAAATTCAATGTTTGAAGAAACTAACTGTGAAAAACCTACAGATAATTTTGTCTAGGCACGTCCAACAGTTGCTCTGTAACAGGTTCAGCTTAACTACTACTAGACTTTGAATCATATGAGAAGTAGTCGATGGTTATTCTATGGCTAATGCGACATCAGGTACTTGGTAAATAAAAGACCTCTAGTACCCTACTTTTTATCACATTCAGTGCGATATTCGATTCCCTTAATTGTCCCGTCGGGAATCTAACAATTAGGTAGGCTTCAAGATCACATATGCCTGTTTGCCTTGAGAAACTTCGAGCACATTTCGATACCGGTTGCTGTTAAGCTCCGTAGCTGGTCACGTCTGCATGATCGAAATCTTCACTGCTTTCATAGTTGTTAATCTTCTGACTTCCCGAAATAATTTCGAACTGATGTTCATCGAATGAGACAGTTTTCTAGCCAAACATAGGAACCAAACGGTTCACACTTCTCATCAACGGCTATACTAACGCTCTTACTCGGTTATCCAGGCGTGTTTACGGCGGACGGCTTCAAATTACTCATTCTGGTCAACTAAAACTTGCTCATTCTTCGGCTTTCGTGGGGATGCACCTCTTTCTGTCGGCTACGACATATGCAAAATTGGTGCGCGGTTTTTACCGATGGGACGGCCAATCCTGTGGCAACCTCAGTCGATTTGCACTCACTTGAAAGGGTTGGCTTACTGGTTCAGTCACGTGCGCTAGTGTGTGTCCGTGGTTTCACGAGAACGCTTCGGCCTATGTGCAAATGACGAACGGCTCGTTTTCACGTGATATTGCAAGCAATTATTGATCAGCGGTTCAGTTACACACAACCACGCTGAAGTTGCACTCAAGCTGTCCTCGGTACAGCCGTGGGTTTTATTTCAAGTTATTGTGACACGCGGACTTTAGGATCTTTCCTCGAAAATTCTTTCAGGTAAGTGCTCGAAAGAAATGACCTGGTCCCAGTCCAGATTGGCAAAAGGGTATTGCATTCGATCAAAACTGCCGACAAAGCAGTTAGCAGTACGGCTGAGTATGTGGTCATTTTGATTGTGCTTAATAATGCTGATCAAACGGTGTATCATGTGGCTCTCGATAAGATCATGATCAATTTACTACTCGGTCTTTCCGGTGTTAGAAGAATTTCAAAGGAAAACATGCAGATAAGCACGCCGTTTTCGACAGGGAAATCTGCTTCTTCTGGAATCAGCGGAACTCATATTTACCGGTTTCTTAATTATCTGATGAAAGTAACTTACAATTTTAAAACGGATGTGCACTAAACTCTTTGTAAGTAATGAGTGGTCCTCTCAGTGAGAGTAAAATCTCCCCCTCTTCCATGTACACGGTACACTGAACAACTCTTTCTTTGATATGACTAATAGTCATTGTTTAATCGGTGATTGGACAGGGATTAGGAAACTGCTCAATTAAAACCAGGTGTATAACAACTAGGGAAAATGTATCAAAACACGGGCACAAACCAAACTTATCAATGGCTTTAAACAAAGGCTGGCCGCCTACTGTCAGCAGTGGTGCATTTCAACCAAAAGGTTTGCATTTCTTTTGACGACTACGTCAACGGAATTAAACATGGTACGTACCGCGATCGGCTGATTATCATTGGCATTAACGAATCCGTTTGTTTGAGGCGCATAAGGTGAACGGGGAGTACCCGAATTTACCTCAACCGGTGCCTGTAGTGAATCCGTCCTTTGGATGAGAAATTCCGCTTGGACGCGCGTTTTTGGTACCAAGGTTTGGCCGTCGAGGGAATTCAGACCCACTTCCAAAACCTCACCTGTTGAAAACATTTGAGAAATAAGCATACGACTTTAATAAACTCAAATCAAGGCAACTGTGGAACAGTAAATGTGTACGTGCTAAATGAGCCGCGCCTTTGAAATCGCCCCTACCTCGACCGTGTAGACAGAGGTTGTGTATAACTAGTAATTTTGCCCGTCTTGCATTAGATTTCCTCATTTTGCCCCCAAATCTCTGCACCACTTTGCTGCCCTGGAAATTAGATGAGTGTCGAAAAGAAACATATCTCGTGATATTCGATCATTCTGCACAAACAGTAGTGCTTTAGAAGCTTATTATCAATTGCGCTGCCCAAATTTGCTAAAAACAATGTGATTACGGGTATATGAATGAGTAAAACAGTCTGTTATTGAAGGAAGTTTAAAAGTCTAGATAAACATTTACGCAAATTCAGACTCATACGATGAACAAAATGATTCCGTTTTAGTCACGAAATTTCCAGACGATTTGCGACAATTCGAATAGCGGATAGCAAAATGTTTGTCGAGATTTAGGACTCACTTCGAAAACAACAGGTAATTTAGCCTATTTGCGCACTTTGCATGATCCCACTTTGATTGTCTCTCATCACGTCGGTTATGAATGTTTTCTGACAAATGTTTCTAATTTTTGAACAAACCATTAACACTAATTCATAATTGCCATGAAAAACGTAACTACCTACTCAATTACATATTGCCCATTTGCCCCATCCAAACATCTGTTCCGTCAGCAGAGAACAAGCGTTCTCACCTACTGTTCTGCTCAACTCAACACCAGTTATCCTCTGAAATGAAAAAATTTCGGACAATCATAACCCTTGTTTGCCTGATTCGTTACCATGTTCCGTATATAATCTGTCAACTGTTGCGGAACGGGGGACATAAGTCACTGCCGGTATGTAATTCAGAAAGGGAGGTATGGCAGCGCCATTTGCATCCAGTTGCTTACAGTACAAACCTCGCGTGGGGGGAAGAGGGCGGTAATGGTTCTGCAATCGGAGCCTTCCGGGAAGTCGAAATGAGGCCCGAACTAAATGAGTGCACACTGTTGACATGTGATGAGGCCTTACGTACAGGGTGCAAAGGACTTAAACAAGCAATGAATGGACAAATAGGCCGAACAAAGCCCTGTCTGATTTAGGCTGCTGACGCAACATTATAGCGTATTTCGCCAAAACAAGCACAACATCTGCCGCTTTCTCTGGATAAGACTGCTGGCTGGTAGTATATATATATATATGCAGATAATGCTCACCATATACATATATATATACATATGGAATTTAGTCGATATATACTTCACGCTTATTGATAATTTTTACATTCAAGTCAAGCAGATTGACTCTTCAGTCTTTCGCACCACCTACTACGTTCCGCTGACCTTTCTCTCTGAGAATGTAAGCACTGTTGTAACAGTTTTTGTGCCTTGCGGAATCCTTTAAGATTATCTCTGAATACATATTCGCGGCCCGCAAATATAGCTTACTATTGAAATCCCCCATCAGAACTGCTCAATTGTTCGAGCAGAATAATTGTGTTCGTTTGTTTCACTATGCTTAAGAAACACGTTTTCTATTGTTTCGCACTGCTTCCATGAGTCGCAGTGCACCGTAGGCTTCGGGTGACAGAACGGTTATCGATAAAACCACTGTTTCTCTATGACCATTGGGGCATTGTGCTATATTCTCTTGAGCTTTTTGTCATCTTTGCAATCCGTTCCAGGTTTGATTAGAATATCATTATACAGGATCACATTCGTGAGGGACTATGGTGGATGGTAAATGATACTGTTTTCTGAGTCCTCAGGAAGTTTCAAGATGGTCGGAACACCCTAAAACCAAGGGTAACAAGATGAATAAGCTCTGATTTCACTCATCCGTTTCGGGTAAATTATAGCGGAATGATTTACAGCGTACCTAACGTGTTGCGGGTAGTTCGGAGTACATCCTTGAAAATTCCCGCTGAGCATATTGAGAGAACAAGCTCGTTTCAGTGATTCGTACTCATGCCTTTGCATCACTGTATGTTTGGGAGATTTTTTTCCTAGGAGGGATTGTATTAGTCAGATAAGAACATGGATGGGGAAGGGATTTGTGGTGTTGCATGCATAACCCGAATATAGATGAACGTGTTATTTTAATTGTTTTGTGGTCTTGGGTTTGCATTGGGACAAGTCTGACTACGTGGCAAAAATGGAAACTATTTTGAATGGAAAGTCGAAATTTGCAAAAATGTCAGAAGAGAATGATAGGACGCATCAGACTGAAAAATCGTTGTCTAGCATCCTGAGACAGCTGAAACAAAAAGATGTCATAGACTCGAGCAAATTCGAACAGATTCGGCCTACGGGAACCACTATTCTGAAAATGTACGGCTTAACCAAAATACATAAAAATGGAGTTCCTTTGAGACCTATTCTCGACATGTGCAATTCGCCGTATCACTCTGTGGCAAAATGGCTAGCCAGGTTGCTAGAACCGGTTAGGCAGACGATAGCAAGACAGCGTCAAAGACACATCTGGGCTTATCAACTCCGTAAAAGAATCAAATATGAAAGGACAATGAATGCTCTCCTTAGACAGCCCCTTTTTATCAAGGCTCCGATCACGGAAACAATCGAGTGGCTACATCGAGAACAGCGGATTAGTGACAAGTCTTTCGATAGTAAACTTGAAACAGCCAGTGCTATTTTGTACCTACAACGTTTAGGGATAAGGGAGGCCGAACCATCACATTTATTTTCACGGCTGTAGGTGAACTAATTTGGTTCAAGCAGCATTTACTGCATAAGTTGATAAACGAAGCCAAAAAATAGCATGAGAAATTCAACCAACAATCACGCTCAATGGTGAGAAGCGACCATAAAAAAACAATTTGAACGATTCGCTTCCTGCTAAAAGTTAAGTCTGACGTCGGCCTAATATATTTGTTCTCAATGATGTTTGCAGTGATCGACTAACGGGACGATGACAAAGCCGACGTCTTTCCTGTTTAGCGTATTACACCAGTGTCTACTGGGGGATGTTGGTAAACGTTATTCGGAGACCACAAACTATTGAATTGGATGGACGACGGATGACAGGTTTTCTTCCACTTTTATCTGCCAGTTCTACCACTAAATGAACTGAGTTGGGAGTTTAAGTAGCAGGCATGCTATTCCAAATAGAAAAAATGCCCTCAGCTTAAAGGTGTAAAGGCCTTGGAAACAAACAAAATGAGCCATGAAATTCATCATTGTGAAGCAATTGGTAGCCGTGTTTGCCCATTGTTGGACATATCTTCGTCAATTTTGTGTCCTGCAATTAATGGCATACGGAAGGGTGTGAAATACACGCCATTATTGTACAATACTTTATAATACCGATTTTCTAAAAGGCTCAGAATATCAGAGATTCAGAAGCTGGAATACACTAAATAAAATACCTTTCTGAATGTAATAACACGAAGGGGAACTAAGAAGGTTAGGTTCCACACAAAACTGTAAAGTATTTTTTCTATTCCTTGGTGCTTATTTTGCTTTTTGCGTACTATCCCACGGAAATGGCAAGTGAGTCCTTAAGTATCTAATACTTATCTACTCAAAAATCAAACCCACGTTAAATCCAACGAATGAATTTCACTCTTCTGCTATCTTCTATAATAGGAAGAAATATCGCACGGGAACGATTTATTCATTCAAATATTAAACCGTCTTCTTTCAGCTAAATCTCAATATGGAAAGTTAAAGTACTGGTGGTTGACTTTGACCAATACGTGACCCAGCCAATTTTATGGTCGAACAGGCATCTCCAACTTCAGTTATCGGGAATTTTGGAGCACTACTTCTAGCTGTACGAACGTTTCGTTCCACTGTTTAACCTAGCTTAAAAGATCTAACGGTAGTTCCTGTCAGTCGAGCATAAACTGGGAGACGAAATCAAGACAACTATTGAACTACTGTCTTTGATTGCAAGGCTTTAGCAATATAATTGTCTGTAAAGTTTTGTAACCTGAAAACTATTGTTTATCAGACAGGTAATTTTCTGACAGCTACTTTGCTGCAAGCGAAGGCTTTACACAAAACAACACAGAGCCTCAAGTTTTCCGTCTTGAAAATATTTCTGTGACTTCTAAAACCAGCCCATCTTTCCGAATTAACAACTGAGAAATCAACGGAAAACAGAGAAACATTACACAGTTGTTTGGTCCTTTTCAAGAGTAGAGTCTGATTTTCCCTTCCGCGGTTGTAACTCTTACTTGAAGCTGATTAGCTTGATCCGTGCGTCCGACTCATGACTGTTTATTAAAACTTTGATCTGCAGTTCATGGTCACCTTCTGTACTCCCGGGTTTTTATCCTCAAATCTCTATCCGTGCATGCACACACTGGAGATCAAAACTCGGGCTCCAATGGTAATCTGGATAAAATATCTTTTTGTCAAGTTTGCTGAGAAAATCTTCCGGATATTTTAGGCTGTGATTTTACCGAAATAAAAAAACGCTTCTCATATGCATTTTTTTCAAGACTCAAGCAGATTACATTTCCATCGTATAGGTTATCCCATTCTCTTCTCACCTCCAATATTGAGGTTGGTAAGCTTTGAATCATTTTGTCCAGCATCGCATTTGTTACACATCTGTTCACTGACTATCGCGAACAGTTCCATATCTTTGCACTCTTGGTCTGATAAAACGAATCAGCGGTAGATTTGTTTTGTCACTAGTAGTCTATGAGCATATGAAGCGATCAATATTTTCCTCCCGTGAAGTATGGTTTTGCAGTTTTGACAAACATCAAATACATCTTAGTTTGAGTGGGGGCTTGAAAACCGGCGTGACCCGTATAAGTAGACAAACATCATTATTTCTATAACACATTTTGTGCAGTGTACCAAGGAAGCCAAAAAGTTTTTGATGTCCGAAATGCGACCTCGAATGTCTTCTATGGGATTCCGACACCGCAACTAACTAAGCACCTTAGTCAACAGAATGGAGAAGACCCGTGCCATCAATCCGATGAGAGAACTGCATAGCGCATATCATGGCCTCGACGTTGCAACGATAAGACAATGCACGAAATGCTTACCCAGAACAGAGAAATTCCTAGTGGTTAGAGCGACTCGAAAGAGATGATTCTCGAAAAGTGTCGTACGAGCAGAAACGTACAGAGTTAGCGTGCGATAAAACAAATCTAACCGAACAAATGCTACAAAATTTATATCTAGCGTCAATGCAGGTCATATGAAAATGATGGCAGAAAATAATCGATTTTGTCCGAAATATTGCTGCCACTGTGAGGCAAGAGGACAGTTGACATTCGGCCAGGGACAGATCCAGTTACTTGAACGCACGAGTCAAATTTCTTCAGGACTCGACCGGAGTCGGATTTATTTTAATATTGGGGAAGTTTTATTTTACTGATGCAGATGGTGATAAACAGGTTCAGGCTGTTCCTCCAAAAGTCCGAATATTTTCATCATTTTCTGGGAGTAGAAGTTGTCTTGTCGCCCCAGCAGTTGTGTTTTGGTTGTACCGTAATTTTACGCTTGGTTCAGAGTAGAGTTTTAGTAGAAACCGTTGGGTTAGTGAATTTAGAATGCACTTTTTGATTCACGAACTATGAATGGTAGCAGCAAGTCCGAACCTGATCTTTTAGAAGCACTAACTATTGATCCCGAATGTGTTCACCGAACGTATTCAAACATTTTTCCCATACCATCGAATGCACATAAATTTATCAAAATTATCGCAATCCAACTGTGAAGCTGACTGGTTCCGCATAAACGATCAACGTGTCAAAAACATCATTGAAGATGAATGAATTTTATGCAGTCGTTTGCTTCTTCCAGACAATTTAATGTCAGTTCGATTAGCTCACTTCCGACCATATTTTCTATCCGTTCCTTGTCTATGACAACAAGGGAGGGCGTTATGTTTAGGTTAGTTGTCTCTATTCTTCTCAGGTATCAAACTCAGCGCCTTTACATTTAACCATTTCATTACTGAATATGGGATACAGTGAAGAATAATGCCGATGAAACTTTCGTTTCTGCATCCTTTTGAATCCAAACACCAAGAAAAACTTTATCGTCTAAAATATTCCACCATTCCTTATCTGATAAGCTGCACAATTCTAGATGAAGCATTTAACCAAAACAGGACAATAATGAAACCATTGTTTGTGAGTGGAAAATAACCTTAGTAACCGGAGCGATGCGAAAAATGATGGATTTCCTCAATCTTTTTATTTGATTTTTCAACGATCTGAAACTTGGTGAATCCATCGAAATCTCATTAACAACTAACTTGATTTAGTTTATTCATTAACTTAATTTAGCCAATTGTGACATCACTAAATTCGCGGTAGCATTCAGCATGTAGCTAAGTAGCTAGATTTCAACTGGAATCAGGGATTTTACAGTTGTCATGTATGAATGCAGCTGGCACTAGATGTTTACACCAGTGTGGTCCGAATATTTTGAAATGCCAACCATAATTTTGATTGTATGGGTTATTATTACTGAGTTTTTATCATGTTACTCATCTGCAAGCCAATGAGATTTACTAAAGTAATTATATTTGAAGTCCACTATAAGTATTCTCACCGGAATAAGAAATGCCAGATGGGAGAAACCAAACGGAAGGTCCATTCCACACTTGTGCCTGTTGGATTTTATTTTCGGGTTGAGATCCAGCCAAATTTGATGCTGTGCTGTCAAATTCCGGTTGCATTATGGACTCGAATTTAGTTGAATTCGCTGGATTGCTCGAAGAACGGACATTACGTTTACTTTCCGGCTCCAATCCGTGTTCCCGTACGCGGAATAAATCAGGTCGGAGATTGATTATGTCCAATTTAAACGGCAACGCCTGTCCGGAAGCTTCACTGACCTGCAGACAAGGGTTTAGTTGATGTAAAATGAAGCATACTGAAAATCACACAAAATAGTTCATTAAACCGGTAGAGAAAAGTAACTCCAGTGTATACGAAAGCATTCCTTAGTTTTAGCATTAATAGAGTTGAAAATCATTTGGCTTCGTAAAATGATCACACGGGAAGGAATCTGTGATTTAGTGGTAACCTCAGTTAAATGACAAGGCCAACCATTCACCGTCACGTTGACCCGAAATAATCGAGACCATAATATTAATGAGAACTCTTCTGGCGGAATCGCCATAAAAACTGATCAGGTTACTGGAATGACCAGTTTATCGGTTTGTGCTTTTTTCTTAGCCATTGTGGTAAGGGGTCGTGAGTTACGGGTGCTCCACTTTCCTTATCCCGTAGGTTTGTCCACCTTGGAGCGCAAATCATGGAATCGGTTGGATTCACACTCTTCGTGTAGTTTTCACCCCCGGAACAATACAACAGCAGCAATGAATAAATGCGTACTTGGATAGTTTGCTATTTTCAAAGGAATGACCCCTCCAAAGGATCAGTAACTGTTTGGATCCTTCGTAATGTCATTGTTGACTGTTTATTAAGCGACTGGGAGGTCCATAGTAAATGACTGCCATTGGCATTCACATAAACCACGTGGTCGTTTTGATATAGCAAGCTGTGAGTGCGCTTGCCCCAACTTCGCTCTAGGATCCTTAACATATTCATGATTTTCTATTCAACGTTTTATAATTTGCTCCAAATTTGGTTTGACTAATGCTTAATAAATTTGCATGATAGAATGGGGGAGTTTGATTAGGTCGAAGAAGGTAGTTTTTCTTCTTGCATCAAGTACGGAATACTGACTCTGTCCAAACTAGGCGACATTTATTGGCACTGTAATCTACCTCTGGTAGCAGTAGAAAGAAGCCTGGTTAGATTTCCGCCGACGGTATCGTCTTTGTCAGCCGATCTAACGATACTTACTAACTTAGTTAATTTTTCATTGCCGCTTATCTAATATCATTTTCAGTTCAGTTAACTTGTGACCAGTGACCATAAACATTTTTAGTCACTGCGTAAAAATCTGATCTTTGACATTCAATTTATTAGAATTCGTACGCTGGTCAACAAAAAATCGGCTATTTTATTGGAAGAACTCACAATGTTTATTCTGCTAGACAACCACCATTTATTCGCCTCGGAGTTGATGATCATACGTTCTTTCCGTTCAAATCAGCCTGACATGCTTGGATATAAACAATGAACTTACGTACACTTGCAACTTTTTCAAATCTGTCTATACTTCGAACGTCTTTCCTTTATCAGTATGTTTTATGCTCTGAAATAAATACCCTGAAAAAACATGGACAATATTGCCCCGTCACAAGTTTTCAAACAAGAGTAAAAACGGGTACTGTACCCGGTATCCCGACGGATTTCCCCGCCTCTATACCAGGTGCACACAAATGTCAGAGTGAGTGCTTAGTGAAATGATAAATGCAAGTGGTGTTCACTGACGTCCTTGAAACTGAATCGACAGATTGCATCCCATTAACTTTTGCTTCCTTCGTATCAGTAAACGTGATTCTGGCTCATACTGAATTATACCCCTCACAAATAATCATCAGCAGTGTTTTGACTCCTAAAATGTCTAAATAGAAGTATGAATTGGATGAGTTAACCCATCAGCTTAAAGGTGTCAATGTAGAATTCTTGTGAAATTCGATGCTGAATTCAGATACTCAAACACAGAAATAAACAAAATCGCTGAAAATGCTGAAATGTTTCTCTGAAATTATAATGGGACGTGGGTTCATTTGTCACGTCAAGCTGGTTCCTCAACACATTAATAGGTCGAAGTACGACGCTTCTGTGGGAGAGGCTATTTTGGATTATTTGATTTGGTTAGGTCTAGACCATATCATGTGATAGTGCATTTTTACCTGTGATTGGCTTTAGAACAATGGTATTGTCAAAGGACACTTGTGGAATGGGAGCTCTTCTCGCTTTGCCGTGAGCATTTCGCAGTATAGTTTCTCAATTGATCTCACCTTAAAAGACGAAAACAGGATAATTTGAGGGACTATGCTGCCGCGTCAGCGCAGCTGACTAAACCTTCGAACAGCCACTCAGTCACTTCCGATGAATAAAAAACATTCACCACTAAACAAATGCAAGGAACACACGTCTTATAAAAGCGGATGACTGAAGCGACAGTGCGGTTCTATTTTAGGGAGTCATTGAAGCTTCCTGCAAAAACTTTCCCTTAAAAGAATCATTTTTTCAGGCTGCAGGCGACAGTTTGTAAAATCTCACGAAGTTTCACTATTTTGCACTGGTAAGACTAGTAAACCTGGCTGGGATTTTAATTCCGGAGTGAATACTCACCTAGACAGATGCACCGTACTTGATTTTTAGATCATACTGTAAGAATGGGCTGTCCATGCACGTGCAGGCCACTGACAACGTTGGTATGCTGCACGGGATTGGCATTATGATGAAAATCGTACACTCTGCCCTTTCGGCCCCGTCTGAAATCAAATGCTTGGTGAAAGCCAAAAAGCAATTTCACGCTGGCCTTTTGGCTGTTTTTCAACTTTTATCACAAGCCAAATAGAGCCTTGTGTTATTATAAATTGATTTCTTCTCACGCGTCTTGGTCTCGATTTCCGCCTGCGAAGCTCGCTTCAGAGCCGTACAATCAGAAATTATTTGTGTTGACTTTTCACAAACGCATATGATAGACTTGTGGGCGAGGGCAACGAAATTAATAACTAATTCCTAATGGATAGTTGCTTCCTGCCACCAAAAAGAACCGACCCGTGTTTCATCTTTATTTTTGTTCTGTTTCTCAATAGCGTATTGAAGAAAACAACAGCATTACTTTACTATCCACTCTTCTTTCTCCAGCTGGTCAGTCACTGTCTAAATGAGTTACAGATTTGATGCAAACAAGCCCATTTTAAAGTACTTATGTATCCGAGTTAAGTCCCCACTTTATCAGAGCTCGACTAATATGGCCCAGATGACTAATGCTTGAAGAGAATGGATAGAAGATTCAGACTTCGCAATTACTGACGCTAGTATGAGACAATGAACGTTTCAGTCTTTGTCCGTCACGAAGGATCTTATGACTTTCGGTCCCCGGATTGACCCTGAGCGAGAATTTCAAGTGATTTTACGAAACCAAACCCCGAGATAGCTGGCCTTCCCTTAGACTCCGTCGGTCATTGGATTGGAGCTTTCAATTGTGCAAAAAGAGTTAACCCATGATGTGTGCCTGCCATGGGTTTGCGCGGTTGGCTTTCGTCTACCATTTCCTTGCATTTGTTGATTCTGTTTATTTCCGTTGTGTGGCCTTTTAGCTCATATAAGCCTCAATTTACAGGCAATATTTGTACAACAGAGAAAATAAGAGAAACGAAATGCTAACATTTCGCAATCTGTGACTCGCTGTATTCAACGGTACTTTTGTAAACATTTGTCATTGTTAACCAATGGAGTGCTTTTCTCATTGCTTCATTTGGATAATGCTCTGGTCGCAAATATTCACAAGTTTTCTGTTTCTTTGGATAAGCAGAGTAAGCGCGGTGCCATTTCACATTTCATAACTAAATACTCGTGATCACGGAGCTGTCCTAAGTGCTCTACGTTAAAATTAAGGCTGTCATAACAGCAGGTTTCAGACTTTCCATCTGACAGTATATCAGACGAGACCAAACATGTACATAAGGAAATTCACTTTATGGTGAATCAGTGGCATCCATTCCGGCATGTTAATTGCACTTTGTTGACTGCAGGTAGAAAGCTTACACCAAAAAGGGAAAAGAAATGACTATTTTGAAATCAGCTTCTCTTAAGCCAACCAGTGGCAACAATACCGAGTAGGAGACAAACTTTAGTTTAGCCCCATTCGAGAAATGTGGGTCGGTCTTGTGCATGTACATACTGATCAACGGAATTTGTTCACTAAAGCATATAGTTTTCACATAACTGAGAAAACTTATCTAAGATGTGGCTAAGTCAGGAGTACCTACACATAACCGACTAAATCAGATCAAATAGGCATGCGAATGCTAGGTATCACTGATGCAGCATATGTATATTTTTCATGATTTTGAACTTGATCAATGATGGTTGTCACAGTTCCAGACTGTTAAGCGCTCAGAATAGGCATCACATGACAAACTCCCAATCCGTGGCAATGTTATAATCAAACAGATGATTTCTGTAGAACCCTTGTTATGTAACACCTCGATCTCTGTGTGAATTTTCTAGTAAAATATTTTAGATCTGTTCGTTTAAATATGTCATAAGCTTCCTGATATTGCTCTATTTTTGTTGTCACAAAAACAGATTGGGTTAAGTTAATATAGAAGCAAAGACCATTCGCATCGCATTAGCACCTAGTCAACCAAAGGGTGTAAATGACTTCCGGCAGAACTTCCCACCGGTCCTGAAAGCTTATTGACTATCCAAATGAATTCTGCTGTTTTTACCAAATTAGCGAACGTGTGTAAAGGTGCACGCTGACATGAGGCTTGTTACACCAAGAAACATGATTTCAGTGTGCACATGTGGTATGCCAACTAGAATGCTAACTAATTGTAAGCAGTTCAACATCAAATAGGCCAAAGCAAACTGATTCGTAACTAGTAATAAGAATGGAATTAACTTGATGTCTCAGTTTTTTCTACGAAGCGTTTTAGGCTTCATGAGGTTTTACTATCATTGGCGGGTGACAATGCGAAAGATTGTGAACACACAACAGTTATTAAAAACAACAGATTTTTTGAAAGAAGCAACAATGGGAAAAATTGGCCATGCCGTCAACCGATCAGTAGTGTCACATCTCTTCGACGTAATCAAAAGTTAACTTGGATTTTAATCCTCGTCCGTTGCAGATTGCGACAAAGTTGGACATATTGTTCACTAACATGTTGGTTAAAGCAGTTACCGGGGATTCATCATGCAAATGATTTGGACGTCACCGGCATATTCATGCGAATCCTAGGTAGTGTGTTACAAAATTCCCTGCGTGAAACTCATAATTTTGCATTCTTGTCCGCAAACGCCCAACGGAGACAAAAGAACAGAATCAATTTTGTTCACGGAGGGAAAGCACCAAAATATGTACAAACTACAACGCTCATCAGGTCTGTCAAAGGAAATTAGGCGAACTTTCTTCCCCCAGACGACAAGCTCTTCTTTAATCTTTCCGGTGAGTCAGCATGAGACCGTCTCAAGTCAGTCGAGATATAACTTGGCCTAGTATATCTAAGTGGAGATTCATCCCAAGTAATATGTTGCTCAGACATGTTTTTACTACGAGCACGTTTTCGTCTCGTGTGTGGATCATCCGTTAGTATAAGCTTTCATCGAACCTTAATCGTTCGGATCAGATAGGTTGTACGAACTCCATGACGAAGCTTATCAGTGAAGATCAACAAGAAAGAACGCCCAACCGCTGCGATAAAGTAAATGGTGCTAGTGATCGGTTCCTCAGTCAGGGTTCTGGATGTAAATTCACCACTATTCTTTGAGTGTAAACTAATAAGCTAAATCCTGCTATCCATTGTACCGGAGCCAGATAATTCAGCAGCATACCAATTGCATCAAACTGATCTATAGCTAGTTCATTTCCTCGTTGTGCACCTTCTTAACCTTGGTAACCGCAATTAATGGAAAACGTTCGTCGTATTAGCTTGTCAGTTCAATAACCGCTTACTCGGTGTAACTAACAAAGGGCCAATGAGGGAAAACCAGAAGTTAGTTCGAGCGAGGTATGAGGTATTCATAGCAACCAAACTTGTGGACACGGTATCCCCGAAAACGGCTTTTTGAATACCCCGCCATACGAACAATAACGCGGTAACTCAAAGTCCACCCTTTTGTGACCGAAGTTCACGGACAAAGGTTACAAGACTGTAATAAAGTAAACATAAGTTTATTAGTTAATTGGGTTATTTGTTTAATCGCAACAATGGGTATATCTAGCAGACTTCCTTGAGGTCACTTGGAAAAAAGAAAAACATGTCTAAGATTGCTGCTAGTTTGCAGAATACTAAACTGCCAGACTAGCTATAGAACATAAATTGTTAGCCAGGACAGTGAATGAATGAACAGAAGGCACTCTCAAGTAAACCACCCACTGATGAGTACCTTACTCCCACCTAATAAGACAGCTTCTTCTCTTCACTGTTTTTCTGTGCTTGCCATTGGGTTAACAGTACTATGCAGTACCATCACTTTCTGTTTTAATTTTGTCATGCAGAATCTACATGCCAGCAGCAAATAGCATTTTTACCAGTAATTTCTGACGAAAATATTTGAACCTAAAGCATTAACCCAACAGATCTTAGGAACCAAGATTTGATAGTCCAAAAATGGTTTTTGATGACAAGTAGAGTATGTGGATTCCAGATTATTCCTATATTTAGGTTTGTGCGCTGTTCAGCAGTGATTTCCGGGAGTGAGTACAGTCTCAAGCGTTCACGTATGGGCCCTTGAAATGAGAATCCCAAAGTCAACTGTATTGTTCAGGTTCTTGATTGCCATCAGCTCAGAACAGTTTTTCTGATCACTACAGGCGAAACTAACAAATAGTCGTCTTCATTGCAAGCTAAGAGGATTCTTTCTAGTACATTTTGTCCTAATGAAAGATTTGCAGAACCACGATCGGAATACCGGGCTCGTAAACAAATTTGACCCGTACCATAATCTAATCACTTCATTGTGGATTCATGAGCTGCAATTATGCATACTACATCGAGCATATTCTGATCGCGACGAATCAAATAGATAACCTTTTGATCATATACGCAAGTTTCCTTTGCTCAGTGTACGCAAAAGTCTATAAAATACAACAAAATACATCTCGATTGCAAAAGGTAAGACGTTTTGAACGGAACTCAGACTAAGTAATTAGGTTGTTATTTCACCGAGAGAGCACGGATCCCACTATTTAAAAAATTTCAGGAAAATTGAAGGTATACGAAAACACTTCACAAATTTTCAAGGACAGCATGACTTAGTATTCTGTACAATAAAATATCATTATAGTTGACGTTAACAAATTTTAGATCTTTCAAAAAAAGCAGACAGATCAGCATTATCATCTCTGTAATAGCAATGAGTTATTGCCGTATTAGTGATCTTCAAACTGCGTACAATTCCCTTAGTTAGACAGCAGCTCGACGTAATTCTCAGTAGAAGCAGTCCAGAACAGACCGGCAATTTATACGCATTCTTGCACGTGCAAATCGACTCATTCCCCGTCCGACACAATCGGATTGGTCCAGGAAAGTCAAACAAGCTGAGCCGACAGATCCACACGAAAACAATCCACCCGCCTAACTCCCCCCTCCCCCCAAGTGCTCCGAAAATCAACTTATTACTCGCATCCGTTGCATGCGCGCAATCTAACTGGTAACCACATACGCATATACTAACTGTTATTTGGACGTTTTCAGATGAGTGATTTGGTCTTCCCTTGGTTCAGTTGGACCAAACGGTCGATAAATAAGAGTAGAGTTGGTTTTGGAAGGGAAACGTCAATAATCCTCATCGACCCACTGATCAAAATGGAACGAAAGGCAAACAAATTAGACGCAAGCAAAGGTTTGGAAAAAGCGTGGGATGGGATAGGAAATTACTGTTCGAAATGATCAGCTCAGTGCAACATTTAGCGATCCGTGCGATCCGATACAAGTGGCAATTTCCACGCGTACTTCTTTGCTCTTACTAGATGGGTTTCGTAGCAATCAAACGTATGGAATTGTCATGGTTACATATAGACACAACAAACTACAGTACTCGAATTACATTTACTCTAGTCGAAGTACGTTGTAAATCTAATAATGCTTTTCAGTTATTGTCACTACAAGTGGCAGTAAGACCATTCACTTCGAGGATGACTAGGATTACGGCAGTGGGCTAACACGTCTCAGCATGATCTGATGTAAAAACGTAGATGGGAAGATCTCGAAACACGAAAATCATACCAAGACTGTTTACCCCGGTGATCAGAATCCCGTCAAAAGCTATCTTAAATGTTTCACAAGCAATCATAAGACCACATCTCACGAAAACGGGGTAGTTTCGACGTGAATTACGGTCACTCATTTGAAAACGATCACTTTACTTTCCCGACGAATTTGGTAAGAAATCCAAGATTACCGTAGACGGATGGCGGTGGGAAACCACCCCACTGGACAGTGTCGTCCAAGTTTTGTCTACCATTTAGACCGTCTTTTACACAGGCAAAACCTTTATTTTTCCGTAACTGGAATGTGCAAAATTTACCGATTAAGCATATTTCTGCTTAGATCAAGCTTTATAACCAATAATTTCTGACAAATTCATTTGAAAGGATGAATCAAAAAGAAGTTCAATCTATCATCTGTCGACTTGTTAATATGTACTGGATCTTCCCATGAGAGTTGTTCATTGCTCCACACCAATAAAACAAACAAGCTGATGCGGCCATTTGAGACACGCTGAGGGCCACCGAAAACACTACATGCACTTTTCTCTTCGGTGTCCTCTAGTTAATATTTCTATCCAATTACCCAGGATAAGAAACATAATCTAAACCAATAAATAATACTTTTGTATTATTCTAAAGCCTACACATCACACTTGTCTGGCGAAACCAAATGCTCACTCTATCAAGTTATCTATAGACCACATTAGACAAGCTCCGAAAGCAAACTCCCAGAACCAATACAAGCTGTCTGAAATAAATTTGTGAAGTTGTAAAATAAATAAATTGGGCCATTTTAGTACCTTTCGTCAAATTTACGGGGATATTTCATGAACTAAATTGGATTTCAACGAAAACCATACCCACATGTTTCTGAAGGCAAATAATGAACTTCGACCGCCGGACTGCTTAAGTGAGACACCTGAAAAAATATTTTCACTAAAATTTTCTATTTACCGAAGAAGAGGTAAAACTTTAACGACAAGCTTCGTTTAATTTCTGCCGTCGATCTAGTCTTGAGTTGAGCCAATACGGATTAGACAAAACGGCTTTGATGCAGCGAACTCAATTGCACAATAATTTAATTATAGCTGTGAGTTTCGCATTAACTGTAATCTGATAATATCGATCTGAATAATTGCACCATCCTGAAATGTTGTAGAAAAATCCGCCCTATTTTATGTTGATGACCGCCGATACTGGGAGCTTGTCCAACGGGACAGATAATAGAGGTGGAGAGGGTAGTAGACAAGGGGCTAGCGTTACCCGTTCATTCACCATCGGATGCCCAAAAAAGGAGGACTATTTTGGCTGGCAAACAACCTAAGAAGTGTTATGATTTGGGATTGACCGTGCACAGTATTTTATTACACTCGAACCGAGAATATATCATTATTCGCAAACATCCTTAGGTGAGATATAGATTTGGCTGTATGCACTGACTGAGGTTCAAGAGTTTACAATGTCCACTTGTTTTATATTGTGTAAAACTATGATTATTTCAGCATATTCTTAACAGGGTATGCAAAGCATGAACAGTAATTTCGCTTCAATACTTGAGGTCCTCAATAAATTAAAACAGATTCCTTCAAACCCACATCATGAGTTTTGTGTTTCAGTTAACCTGCTCCTTAGGGAAAAACAAAACTTGTTGGTAGATGTAATGTACCAACGTTTCGACTACCGTGAGTAGTCTTTTTCAAGACAAGTATTAAAACCAAATCACTAACATTATATCATTCACAACTAAAATCAATACATGGCGCATCGATTTCTCGATACACTCCTTACAGCATTTGGTCCTGATAAAAAAAACAAACCTCTTTTAGCAGATTCCACACGATGGTTATTCCATCCGACATGTGTATCCAGATAAGTACGAGACCTGTATTCTGATTCGTTCGCAACACTGGCTTCGTCTCTGACCGATTGTGCAGCTCGATTGGTCGGCCCTGTGGCATTGCCATGCTATTAGGTTGTGAGGCACGACGACGAAGGAGGTCGTGAAACTCAGTGGACACCGCACCACTATTGGCCAGTTTACCACCATGCAAAGTGAAGTGCAACGCATATAGACCTGAGTAAAGTGGCATCAGATGATCTGTTGTGTAGGTGCTTGAATCGCCCATGAGTGGATGACGTGAAGTAGTCTGCTTTATTGAATGTTCGGAACTCTCATCGTTCTCATCATCCGGCATTTGGCTGACCATCATCGAAAATTCTGAGGCAAATGAAGCAAATGATGAAGGGTAAAAATACCACTGTGATTTTATAATCCCGTGATGAAATACAACTATAGTGCATTCAAATGAATGAGCAAATGTAGACTAGTAAGGACAGAATTTCCCCTGACCTATGAGAGTACATGAGCATGGTGAAATGAATTCTGGTCACAGACGCCAGGACACACTATTATGAAAAATGGAGTGAATAGTGAATATCAACCCATCAGAGACAAAAATGAAATGTCATTAGCTGGATTTCAACTAGCAGGAATGGTAGAATGAAACAGAGCAAACTCGTTTGAGTGAATTCATTCTTCCGATAAAGGGCACCGTAAATTCACTTGCAGTTGTGCTAACAGCACAAACTTTCAGTTGACATCAAACGCTCGCAGACCCACATGCATGTAATTGTGGATTGCAGAGAGCGCACATCGTGGTATTTTATGAGGTCGTACATAGTCGACGTAAACTGATGAACCTTGGAAAGGTTTCAGTTGCGCGCACAAAAGTCTCTTAAGAAACATTATCTTGTCTGATTCAATTCGGATAAAATTTATCCTATAGAGGGTATGTTGAAGATAAAAGTAAGACCGAGTTAAATGTACATTATTACTCCGCAGGCTGTTTCGTGTGATCAAACTTATGTACTTTGTGGCACTGTATGCCTTTATTGGAGGCTCAGTCGCCGCAGATATTGCGCAAAATCACTAAAATATGATGATGGTTAATGCCTTTTGACGATGCTAACATCTGGATAAATTCCACCTTGCTGAATCTAAAATTCAGGTCTTTTTAGGACGATTAGAATCTGCTACGAGGCAAAAAAGTATCAGTTCTTAATACACGCATTTAAGCTGATGTAAGTTAGTGAGGATAGAGTTTTTAATCAATGAAGATATTTTCAAGAATGACTAATGGTTAACAACATACAGAGTTTCGGGTGTGGGATAACTACCTTTGATTCTGAAGCGGTGCTCGGTTGTGAATCAAATCGTTCGTCTAGCAAGCTAGATCAATGCGTAAAATTTATCACCATGGTTTAACTTGAATCGTTGTTGCTCTTGTTAGTTACTTAATTCTGCAGTGAAGCGGTAATTCCAATTGCCAATTGTTTCAGCCCAACTAATTTTAGGTAATTGATTGTGGAAAATGATGATACACTCCGTAAACTGACACGACTTAACCCAAGTTGGCTGATCCCATTTGTGTAGAATGCAATGCGCAGACTCTTAATATTTAACACACGAAAATCCCTTGTTCAATTCAAAATCATTTGCGCAATAACATAGTTCCTTATCTATTTTTATTTTTTCCCCACCGTGGGCCTTGTTTCGAATTCCGATCGTCACACGAAACGGACAATGGAGAAAATGAAAAAAAATTGTGAAGCTACAAAATACACATTGTTTACGGAGATTTTATTTGCCATTTTTCTTGTTCCGGAAATGCAATTCACTTCGACTGCGATTGCACAAAAAAGCAAGCAGTGGGCAGATTCAGCCATCGATTTTCGTTCAGCTTTTTTATACAAAAATCCGCCCTCTCGCTTCAAATCTTTCATAAAATTATCCGGTCCAAAATAACATCAGTCATCATATATGACTCATATATGACTAGAATTGTGACTTGTTGATAAAGGGTACATGAAGATGCCTACCAACCAAGTGCTGCTTACTTGGTGTTACGTTTAAACGACCTTATTCGAGAATGGATATACCGTTTGAGCATGTCGCTCTTATTTGCAGAAACAACTGCATTCGTAATTGTCATGAACGACTGGGTGACAGCTACGAGTCGTTTATCATTAAATATATTTTATCGAAAGATTTTCTAAGTTACTTGTTCCAGCTTGATGCAAGAGACCTGTATGCTTCAATTTCAGTCATGTGAGTAGAGTAAGTACACTTAAAGAAAGTAGAAGTTTGCTTAACACTGAACAGCTTATCTTATCAACTTAATTTTCTATATTGCCTGCATTGGAACAGACAAACTTGTTCATGCTTCTGGTCATTAGTTACATCTTTTCAACGATTGAATCTGCGCTCTATTTCGCACTGCATGCCTACAAAGATTGCAAGTAAGCTAGGTTCAGACAGGGTTCCGTAATATTTTCTTTTAACATCCTTTTTCAACCCTTGTCCAGTCATCTTTAATGAGGACTGCTAATGAGGGAAGTTGAGCGGTACTGGGCTAGCTCGAACCAGCAGTCTTTATCACGGAGTGTTGACTGACTGAGCAAGATGAGTGCTGAACAGAAACAGAATGTAACAATTCATCATAAAGCCTTGAAATGACTATTTTCCAATCCGTTGCAGTTCTTACGATTCCGTCAGAGAGCCCTCTAGTTTCGTTTCACTAAAAGGTTTTGCACTTGGTATAGTTCTGTCGCATACCGTTTGTGTACCTACACCGATTACATGAAAGCAAATGACGATTCTTTTGCCATAAACTAAGCATTTGAAAACGGAGCTCCACGGTCCGTCCCATTGTAAGGTCGCTGTTTATTACTTGTTGTTATGCCTTTTACCAGTGTTGTTTGAACCTCTTTCGGAACACGTTTTTTACTTAAAACATTCCTTTTCAATATTTTTTCATGCGCGAATATTGCGTACAGACCTCCCCAAAGTTAAGCACTAAAATAAATGCAGAAATGTTAGATAATACCTGCAACTGCAGCGGGCTTCGTTGATGTCATCTGCGAAAATGTTCGAAGAAAAGTGTGCAAAACGTTTTCCAGTTCATGCGAAACTGAGCAACCTGAGCTGCATTTTGTCCGCTGATCTCAGATACTAATTTGTTTCGCAAAATGACCTGGTTTATGGTTGATTTCCTTTTGCAGTTTCCTTTATTTTCATGAAATAATTTACCACGTGATGACATCACTCAACTCACCGTTAGGAAACCATGTAAGCATTGTATAGCTTTTTCATCCTTGTTAGAAATGATCAGCAGTGTACATTCACCGCGCCCGAACTGGGACCCAAACCGGGACCAAAGATTTTCAGTCGAATGCCTAAGCCATTACGCTGCCGCGCAGGCTGTGAAAGGTTTGTTAAACTTCATCACATATTGATGGTGCACCAATCCGTCACTGATTTTTCTTTATTTATTATACGGACCAATTAAAACAAATCAACAGATTAAATCAAATGAACCAATTTGTCTTCATCTGACAAGTCAGAACAGAAAGAAAAGAATGTCACCTGATACAAGAATTTCTTTCGCCCTTTTCGACCGGAAGAGGAAAATACTTCGGTTCGTTCTCTTCGAAAGTCGCCAGTCAACCTGGGTTGTGTCACTCCTATCGAAAACTGCTTACGAATAGGTCAGAACATTCGGTAATAGATAAAAATTATTAGTAACTATTTATCTTTTATCTAGAGGTGTACATGAAAGCTGGAAAAGTCCTGTCTAAGTCATCATGACCAGGTCTTTGCCGGAAAAGCGTTGAACTTCGTAATAACTCACTCTGGGATTTTTGTTTCTTTGCTTTGCTGAAGATTTTAAAACGTGGCCCACATCTCCCCATTTTAAATCAGCTAAACCTCGATAGGCAAATCCGTTCCAAGTAAACTTGTTTCTGCAACTGATTTTTGTTTTCACAAACTTGAATTATTGGTAACAATTCAGCCCGGTAGTCATCAAGTTATTCGTCACAGTTTAGAGAGCGGTATTCTTTAATGTAGTCTAATTTTTTCCTATCGTTTGACCAATTCAAAGATACGGGTTCGTTCAGTCAAAAAATATAAATGAGCTAGATCATCTGTGCCATAAGCAAAATTTCGTTCATATCTTTTCACTGACCAGACAAGCAGTAAGAGGAATGGGCAAATGAGCAGACTGATAGTCACAGAGACAGTCAGACAGACAAAAAACCGGTCCGGCAAAAATGAATTCAAAGTGGATTGCAGCAGGTAGCTGTATATCTAACTAGACATGTCAATTCAAAGTTATTTTAACGGGACCCTATAGTCAAGTGCAGTGATCACGCGTGCATTTCATCGTAAGCTAGACAGAGCTAGACAGAGGCTAGACGAGAGAAACAACCTTCAATTTCGTGTCTTAAGATTACATGTGATGGAAAAAAGGCTCTAAAACCATGATCTCTTTCTTTTCCTAATTTGATCTAGTTAACGGTTATCAAACGTATCATTGTATTCAATGCTTACCTTGCTAGTATGAGTTCTTAATTCCAAACCTGCTCCACTTAATTTCGACTTACACCGAAAGCATTATTCTTCAGATCAGTTTCTATTAGCATGGCTTTCTTCCGTTCAAACTTTGTTTACTCTA
This sequence comes from Fasciolopsis buskii, assembly GCA_008360955.1. NCBI lineage: Eukaryota > Metazoa > Platyhelminthes > Trematoda > Plagiorchiida > Fasciolidae > Fasciolopsis > Fasciolopsis buskii. Next base: position 58,233 of record LUCM01009962.1, read on the forward strand.
CAAATGTAGAAAGATCACAGCAGCTTTTTATCTTGCTTAGGAGACCGGTACATGTTTCAACCGTTACAGCTGGTCCGTTAGCCTGACCCGCAGAACAAACCACAACTTCCTGTTTTCCCTAGTTTTATTTAATTTCGCCTATGATTTATTAATTCCTGGCTTGAAAAGGGAAATCTCTAAGATGGGCTTGCTTTCTAAACACGGACCGCATTGACGACATCAAAGAAATTGCAAGTTTTCATACGTTCGTCACACATGGTTCATAATCCTTTACTCTTTTATATTAATATCAGTTTTGGAGATTGGCTCAATGAGGCCAGTTTTGACTACTGAGAGCTTTATTGTTATAAACAAATGTTTGAACAGACGCGGAACTACGAACAAAGTAATTACTAGAATTCGATGTTGAACTGCACCAATCACGATCCATCCAGAAGGCACTAGGTAATATCTAAGAAATTAACCTAGGGGTTTTTGAAGGACTTGTCAGTCAGTTGGACAAACAGAGTTTCTCAGGACAAGAGGTTTACGTTTTTGGACACATACTAGTTGAAGTCCACCATTTACCTGTTACAATTTGAACCGATATCCCCACAGGCCAAGTTCCCGCATCATCGCGCACGGTCACATCCAAGGTGGGCTCATCCTTGACTAGGCCTGCCCAAAGTGAATCGTCCCCGAACGAGTCTATTTCGGCTGAATTGATCAAATCAGATTTTTGGTCTTTCAGCTGTTTCACCAAACCGGGAGGCATTCTGGCCTTCAGACTGGCTCGATCGATCGGAGCCAAACGTACACGCATTCGACCAGCTCGCTGACCCAGAAGCCAGGCACGAATTGATTGTTGTTGTGTGTTGTTGATTAGCACATTGAGATTTGCGTTGAGATCCTCACTAGAAGAGTCAGGAGAACGACATCCAACCAGGAACAGACGGCTGGCCGGAAGTGAGTCCGAATCACCGGAGCGTGTTGAGACAAGACCAGTGCCATCTTCAATCCAGTCCACTTCTTCCAACCGAAGACGATGTGCAGTGAAGTCGGTTACATCCACGTATTGATCAACTTTTCCACCGAAGACATCTTTGTCGTAAAGCACGGAACCGGCCAGTATGAACCTGTTTGAGAGGATACATCTTCAGTTTGGGTTCGTGCAGGGAAACAGTTAGCGTTTTAAATTTGTGTTATTGCAAGTGTGAATCTACTGTCACTGTATGGGTCGACGTCATGGTTGTTCCTAAATCAATATTCTAAAACGTCAAGTGAGGGTGAGATATCGTCGCCATGCAACGCGGAACATCAGTAAAATGTCGGCTATTGTGAGCAGGAACACACGGAGAAATTAGATTTGTAGGTATACGATCGTAATCGCAGAAAAGCAACCAGGAAAAGAATCAGGACGTCTTGTGACATAATTACGCATGAATCACTGACCAATATGGAATTCAACTGAATTGATGTTTCTGTTGAACAAGGATGCCCCATATCGCCACTTCTCAGTGCACGACACTGACAGTCTTCCTGGGTTTAAACCGTTACGCATACACTATTTGCGGGATGGCTGCTGGTCTACTGATTTATTGCTGATTGTTCATCACGTTTAAAGTCCAAAGGGTGCCGTGTAACCCACTACTGAATCGATTTTTCGGCCTATTTTTGACTGCTATAAGAATTTTAAATTAGGGTTGGAAATCAATGTAGGATTAAATTAAAAACTCTTTTCCAGTATGAACCCTTCGCAATCTTTGAGATGAAAACCAGCTGGCTGCTTGGTATTCGTTCATACCAGAAAAGAAACATCAAAGATCTCTTAAGAAAGTAAACCATTGACGCTGTACTGAACTTGTTGCGCGGTGAATGGCCTGATTATCTTCCTACTGAAGTACATTAGGGGAAGGAGTCTGGGACATAACTACTGGCTTCTGTGTTCAATCATTTAATTAAATAACCTCCTGGTTTATATATAGCTTAGTAACCTCTGTCCGTAGACTAGTATCTACATAGTATTTTTTTAGCAACCATTAACTAAATTTACAGCAACTAAAGAAATTCAGGTTAGGCGATCAGGCCATTTGTCTAGAACATACGATTTTCAGCCGCTATACTCGGATGTGGCGTGCGCTGTCCGAAACCTACCTGTTCTACTACAGGCTAGAGCTTCTAGAACCGCCCGAGACCAAGCAAATGTAACCGCGTCATTTAGTTAATTAGAAATTCTTGAAATTTGCCCATAAGTTAATGAAAATGAACTCGAAAACAAAGAAATTTCCTTTCAGTATATTGCTTCAGGCACTTAAATAAACATTACTGGATAGCACGGGTATCAAATGAATGAGTGCAACAAATTCGGTAGCTTGACAACCGATTGCAATTCCATATAACCTGGGATAGTTCTGAAAGGATGCACCTGTCAGAATGTGTGGACGAGGATTTTCAGGTGCAGATGTAGACATAAAATGAACCTGAGAACTTCTGCGTAGAAAATGAACATCCGTGAGGGATTTTCAGGTTCATTTTCCTGGCCGATGCAGCAACAAACTTTGCACAATTGTACGTTACCTAGTAGCTCAGGTTGCAAAAGTCTGATTGTTCGGGATTCAGAAATCATGGGGATTCTCTTACGTCTTCCTTTGATGTTAGTTTTGACATTGATAGGACTGACTTGAAAGCTCTTATGGGTTGATTTGATGTCTGCTGTCTACCTAATGTTGCCGGATTGCACTGGTTATTGCCCTTACTTGTCCTTGCGAAGAAAATCCGAGACGCCTTCAGTCATTCTTCTGGATTGTTGCCTCGTCCAGTGTCCAATGTTTCGTGCACTCCAAGAACATTTAAAATGACATAAAAAAACTGAGACGTATCAGGGAACATCCCTGGAACAGTGCACTATAAGCGACTTGAGCACTGACGCGACCCGCAAAACTGCGGCAGGGAAGGATCTTTTAATGGCCGAAGATAAGTAGTATTCTAGTAATCAAAAAACCTTCCTTAAATGGGACGGCAATACACATTTATTTCTTTTTTGATTAATAACAGTTTTTCATCGGAAGTGAATATCCTCATAATTTGTTTCTGTAAAGCCATGAAGCTGCTCGACTAAGTGAATTCTTGCCAATATTTTTCTCGCAGGGTATCTGTGTTCTTGCTTCTGAGGTAACGTTTAAAATTGGCTTGATTTGGGTAAAATGATAAACATCCAAGGATCCATTTAAGTTCGTGATTGCACTGAGTAACAACAAAGCCACCGATGTCCTTATGTGGGCAGTGCAGCATGCTAATCGCTTGGTGGCATTATTCTGGTAAAGTATGCGTGGGAACCAAGTTGCTTACAAATCCGCTTCACGCATTTGCTGATTACATTTCCATTAAACAGGTGTTAGAATATATACGCACCTACTAAAGACACAAGATCTATATCTTTCCTGATTTGAAAGGCGTATTCGACTTAACCGACTTACGACCATAAAGCGCCCACTGACATTGAAGAGGATGCCACAGAGGTTATCTCTTCGTTTTTGAATATTGTATTTTAGCGTGAGCTTGCTAACATAAAGTGGTATCGGAAAAGGCTGCTCCCCATCACCATCCATGTCAAAATTTTGGTTAAGATCGTGAGAAACGCCCTGTTCTTATGTCAGACTATTAGATGAAAAGTTTCACCATCGGCACCGTGTTTGAATTGGAAAAAGAGGAAAATGCTGTGTTTCTGAGTAAAGATCCAGGAAATTTAAATGTTTCTTCGGCCATCGTAACCTCAGAGATCCTAATTGTGGAATGCCCTTGCACGTTTGATGACGTGGAGTGGTCTAAAACTGAAGCATTTTGGATAAAATGAGTTGGATTAATTTGATCAGTGTATTTTGGACAGTAAATTTTCGTTAGTTGGTCACGCATCACGTGAAGTTTCATCACATGTACATATGTTCAGATAGACATTTATCATCCTGATATCTCCAGTGTTGATGATACACACAATTATGGTTTAAAGGTCGAATTTACACTGCAGCAGTGAGATTGGCTCTGCTCCTGACATGACTGATGAGGCGGTTGTCATTCGAGGGCTTCGTATTTCGCGGGGACAGCGGAATCTTCGTAGTACGTTTTGAATTCGTTGGAATGACTATCTTAGCACTTAAAGCACTAGAATTGGGCGTTGGCAGGACAACAGGCCCTGGACTCGAGTGGGTTGAGATGACTGCAACGAGTGTTGCCGTGTTCGTAGATCGATTCTCTTGGTGTGTGTTACTCATCGAGGCAAACATTCGTCGGAAGATAGTTCGGAGTGGCCAGTCAAAGGCCTGCGATAACGTAGGAAAGACCTTACCACTGAAGTATTCCAATCAGTTTAGAACTCACAGATTGACTAATGTGACTACTGGAGAATTTAGATGGAATGGCTGAATGGTGAAATCATTGACGTTAACTAGTTGGAAATATTGGTTCTTCGTGGTTCTTTTGACCGACAATCTTAGGGTTTCTCTTGCATTGTTGTTGGATGCAGTGGGGCATTAACGAAATCGGAAGAAATCTGATAAAGATCAGTGGTTGGACAAAGTGAAAATGAGTATGCCTAAGTACATGTATTTTGCTTTTCTTTATAGACGTGATTCACAGACAGCCCACCAATCGTTACACACAGTTTGCCCGATGCAAACAAAATTAAAGCCCGTTTAACACGTACGTGTGGCTTAGACTGCCTGGGACACGTACAGTTGACTATCGAAGACTGGTGATACACATTTCCCTCTGGTTAGCCCGGTCATCCTTCATGAAACTTTGTTTTTCATCCTAAAACGTATTCGAAACTCTATTATTTTGCCTACTGAAAAATTAGTCAGTGGGGCTTTTCCAGGCGAAAATCTTAAGCCGGTCAATTCATATATCAGGTGGCCCTTCATGAAAAAGCTCACACAATTTTTGCTGGTTGTATACTAACAATCTCAAATAAGTAGACGAGAGAAAATATGCTACCACTCAAGTTCTACGACACTAACAGCTTTTCGGTCATCTCAGGTATCTTCCTTACTCCCTTTGATCAGTGTAGGTTTAGTCTGCATGATAGCACAACGGTTTTGCATCTCCCGAAGTAAAATCTGGAAGGCGTGCGGTGGTTTGCCTGTATTTTCCGAGAGAACCTTGGATTTTTCAGAGAAAAAAGTGGTTATTTGATAATGTAGAAAGGAGCGGAATCGGAATGTTGCTGTATATCTATACAGTCTTTCTCTGCGGAACGATGTGTTAGCTTGTATGAGTTGGGTAACTTCAGCATTTTCTGCATTGCAACGTGTGTTTTTTGGTCAGTTAGATTTTGGCTCTTGGGGATCCCTGAAACTACTGATGGTTTGATTGATTGATGTGTAGTCTCGAATGCGTACGCAAGCGAGTAGGTAGACAACCACTTGTGATACAATGTAAACGTTGAACATGGATATCTCAATTTGTGATGGTTGATTGCTATGTGATTGCTTGTCCAAACTGAAGCACAGTACAGGTGAGCAGATAGGTATTCGTGTGCGTTCATTTGCTTGTTTATGCAAGGCAAGAGTGGAGAAAGGACATAGGGACATGGGTATTTACGACGATTTTGGGTCTGCCAGATCAGGGTAACTTTGCGCATCCCGAGGGCATACCGTAAACAAAGTTATAATCCTCGTACGACTACTAATTCAGAAAGTAAAATGGACTTGAACTGGGTGGAGTTTTACAAAATACTGTTGTTAAAGCATACAGCGGGTTGACATTTTGTCAGCTTAATAAGCACTTTTGATGTAACCCATGGGATGAATGCACCTGGGATGATTTGTAAGCAGATGGACGGTTGGAATTTTCCCGTCCACCTGCCATTTGGTCGAATGACAGTGCGCTTGGTAATAAATGGACAGACCTCTGTAATCCGACGTTGTGGCGCACATGCAAATAGTCATAGTTACCTCCAATGAAATCTATTTTCTAGGACCCACTTAAGGCTAAAACAGTTTATTGAGTCAGATCATCGCAGTGTAAGCAACTGAAACAAGTTACAAGCAAATGCATTTGATTGTAAAACTTGCCTTGAAAAAGACTACCCATCGTTTACGAAACGCTGGCTTATTGCATCTACCAACAACGTTGTGTTATTAACATAATATCATTCACAATGAATGAGTGACTGACGTTATAAGTGCATTTTTGTAGAGCGGCAATAACTGCATGTTTGGGAATACATATCTTTGTTGTTCTAAGAGTTAGAATTTTAAATCACACTGTTGGCGGTCACAATTTACTGGTCAGTCCGTCGTAATGGGACCAGGGACATTACGAGATGGCTTTGAAATCTTTGCTTCTATTGTCCACATCAAGCGGATGCTTATCAGCAGCCTTCCACTGAACTTAGGTTTTGATTCTTGCTTTTCCCCAGTATCAGCACCCAGTTAATAGATAAACAGGCTTTCGCGTTAACATGCAATTCACCTACAGGTTTATTAACTAACCAGTGTTTTCCGTTTTCCAATGAATCATTTAATTTTGGGGTGATTTGTGATCCAGGCGGAAATTTTCTCTTCCGTTGAGGAAAAGTATTTGTAACTGTTATCTGCAATATGTCGAAAATCTGCAGGGTTTGTGGTGAACGAATTTTCTTTCTATAATACTGTGGAGCACCAATTAAAACTAGGCCTTCTTAGTACATCCATAAACGTTTTGTTCTTTCTCATCTGAGTAGCATGAGGAATGTAAACGTTTGTTCTGACTCCGAAGGTGATGAGCCAGAAGGACATTGCAATCAAAATGGTTAGCGCACGTTATATCTCATATAAAGTGCCTGGAGAAGAAGCAGGAGACTGGATGACTTCACGTTCTTTCGGTCTGACAGCCATGGGCGTTTCACCTTATTTTCCCATTGCATATTGGCCTAAAGGCATACCTGAACTTGTACTCCATCACATCGGTAAAATTAGGTTCTGTGATAGCTTTCAGATGATTGAAATCACCAAAGAATCGGGTAAAAAACGACAGTTTTGCATCTAATTCAAAAAGGAAAATTGTTAAGGTATCGGCCACTGGTCATCGAGACTTACGCTTTGGATAAATGATTAGTCCAGAGCTGCTGACCAGTTGCGACATTCTGTCAGGATGCCAGATACTCGGACATACTCAGAGCATACAAACCGAAATAATCACCAGCCAAAGATTCGTCACCAGGGGAGGCCGTGGGAAGTCCAAATTTATCATTGATCTAAAAGATCACACTGCAACAGATCCCCAAGATTTTCCCCTTCACTGGAACTTAGTATAACACGAATGCATGCTCATGCCAGTTCTCCACCACTTCTGTCATTAAATTTGACAGGATAGATGAAGTGCCTTTATCAGTTTCCTTATTGACGGTTTACTACCTCCGGTGTTCCGGCGATGCCTCAGACCTTGATGTAATCGTCACGTACATATTTAGAATCATCAAAGTCATCAGCTACTATCTAATTCATGACAGAAAAATGTTTCCGTTTACATTTAGACTGCGGGCATTTGGTCCACTTGGAGAATCTGGTAGTAGTTGACTAAGCAATGTTTCTTCAGTTTTATTCTTCCTCCGTTATCCTTACACTAACCCGGCTTAATTTTGGTTTCTGTCTCAGTGCCGTAAACTAAAAGCAGAAATTAACTGATGATGATGAAAGAATAACTGCAAGTTGATAAATAATAAAAGACGTACCAAAACGAAATATTTCTAATTTAAGCATTTTGTTGAACTCGCCTGTCTGCTGCATGAAGTAACATTAATAGCCATCTAGTTTGGAGACCTCGTGGAACTCAGTCAGACAATACAACTGGATCCAAACGTGCCAGCCCACTACTTACGTTTTTCATGATTTTCTGCGACTTTTCTCTGACTGGTCGACCAATATCCCAAGCAATAATTTCATCACAGGACAACACTGATCGCGACAGGAAATCTTCGAGCAAGCGTAGAAAGTCCAAACTATCTTGACCTATCCAATTTCAGTCCCGGTTACGAAGACAGTTCTCCAGGATCCACTAACATTTGCCGAATTTCGTTGTTTCGGATGCAATTTTCCGCGTTATTTTGCAATATTGGGAAGTCACTGTAGTCCAAGCAAAGATAGCTGTCACCAACGGCCAAGTTTTGAAACTTCGCAGCACCATAGTGATCATGTTCGTTTATACCTGACGCTCAGTTAATAACCAGATTTGATACTGATGCTTGAGGTGTTGAAAATTTATAGCGTTAAGTCAAGCCTTCTTTCTACCTGAAGACGTCTTATGTAAAATTTGATCTTATCAGATGAAGCTGTTCAAATAATATAACTCTAATTCAGAATTCAAAAGCAAACAGATTCCGACCGTTAAATATGGCTGAAGTAGCGACCATGGAGATCCTCAACCTTGAACAATCTGCCCAAAATGTGCCCACCAAACGCACTAGGACAATCATAAGCAAAGAGTGACGAAGTATTTTCCTGGCACTGTTTGTTACACGGAGAAGTCTGCCAAACGTCTCTCACCTATTCTTCTTCGCCATTCCACTTATCCAGTCCAAAGAATGGCATGGCATACTAATTGCTCTTGCTATTGCATCCCGAAGTTAGCAAAGCAATCCCAACATCTTTATATTGGGATGGTAAAAACAAAGGTTCTCTCGAATTACTTATCTTTATTGAGTTTGGGGGTATACTTGTCACTTCGACTCAAACAGAAGATAAAACTGACCCAATTCTCAAACGTTTTTTACTCCGGTCTTTAATATGGGTAGGCAAAAATACTCAAGTCGGTTACAGTGCGCCTGTCCTGAAATTCGTAACCTACTTTAGGAACCTTACTGATAGCTAGTTTAAAGTAATAGCAAGCTATTCCTTCTTTCGATTGATGAACTGGGTACGCAAAGTAGTGTACATCAGGATTAATCATAGAACAACTACGAGAAACTGAGTTCTTCACTGCACTTTAGGATAATCCATCACAAGGAAATGGAGAAAAGCCAGGGAAAAGTGCAACTTCAGACAATGTTGCATATATAATTTGTTTTGGATTACCGTAGCCACCCTTGGTTCTAGACCATCCATCTGTCAACCAGTATTTGAGTTTGAGAGGACAGCAAGATTGTTTGACTTATTCGGCTCAATACTTGCTGGTCGTGAATCCAAACTTTCTAAGACGACGCGGAGTAATGGTTCAAGTGAGGGAATTGCTATCTGCACCCAACACATACTTCTCAGGTGCTCCAGTTCTCAACGAACTGTACTACATAGTAGACCTAACAACAGAGTCGAAGGCTGGGCGACTGTTAAAAAGAACGAAACTTGAGTTCATCTGATCGCTACCATTCCTTCATTTTTAAATTGAGCTTGAGAATGCCCATCGGAGCCCGGCCATTTATGACTTTCCAAGGCTCGGATTGCCCTGATGATCTCCACCTGATTGAGTGAATCTGTTGTAACATAGCACCGGACCGGGATAACTGACCCTGGGTGCCAGAAAAGTAGTGTCTCAAAGTTATACGCCCAGTATATAAGAGGGATGGGTGGATAGACGAACCGTGAGCTTCAAAGATCCTTTCTCTCACATCCAATGTTTTCCTACCGTTAGCTCGAATGAAGAGAAATAATTTGCGGAAATTGCCCATGGCAGCAGCACGTTCAATCTCCAAAGCCAGTTGAGACCAACAGATCAACTGAACCACGGGAAGACGAGTCGACTATTCATCCTTGTAAGAAACTGTCGGTAGAGCATGCACAAAGGGTCCAAATTTCAATGTGGACCCAAAAAGAACGATTACATCTTAGCTACTCGGCTCACACAATTTCTGCAACTTGTTCAACTTAATTGCCACAAAAATTTCTACATAAATTCATTGCCTCTGCAGGACTGACAGCTGATCTCGGCATTCAGGTAATTTGTTTTTTCTCTCGAAGTGAGTTGATTATTTGATTTTTGCGGTTGTATTACCGGTTGACGTTGGTGAAATTATTTTTAGTTTCATGTGAAACCGGAAAGACACGAAGCTGATCAACGGGCCAAACGTTTGCTGACTCCAAATCATTCGTTTGCAGATTGTCTAAGGTGCCTGGATTAAATATCACATTAGCTGCTCTTCGGTGTAACAGAAGTAACGTATCGCTCTGTCTCCTGCATATATTTACTAAGTTGTAGTTTATGTTTAGTATCTTTAGAAAGGCGGTCAAAGATAAGTGAAAGCTCCCACGTGGGGAGAATCGCCGGCAAGGGTTGGAATGGAACAGGTTTAATTTACGTCATATCACCAAAATACTAACGGTTTGACGACCACTGCATGGTTTAACTGACAGAATATCCGAGTTCGTTCATCTTGTCACTGATGGGACCACGTTGTGCCGGTTATCATGATCTGCGACGAGGGTGATTGAACCTTACGGGCGTTTGTTTGAAAATTGTCCGCTGCACGTTGTTAGCAAATAGCTGACCAAAAATTTGTTTGTGAATGTATTCACAGACATTCCCTAGTCTGAAAGATTATTGGTCGAGAAGGCCTAGACTGGCAATCCGTTGCTTCGAGAACAATATGCCTGTACAAAACGACTCATTCGCAATTTTTCACTAGCATCAAAACTTAACATCAAAAGTAATTTATGACGTGGCTTAGATCTAGATGTACGCCAAATTAATCTGCGTACTAAACATTTCAGAACCCTTTCAGTTCTGCACTAGACTTTTTGTCCTTTGGCTGTATTTCATAACGAACTCTCTTCTATTCGACGCCCACGTTTTATCGGATCTATCAAGCATCAGAGGCAGAATCTTGAACTATCAGTTTGCAATCAAATTCTCTTATTCGTATTTCATGCAAACTAAATAGACAGTCATATTGGGTGAATACTGTTAACTTTTGCACCTTTTCATTTGACGTTTGGTTTTTCTAACTGATGGGCTGCAACAACACGCAACTGGAGAAAGACCACAGAAACTAAAAGCAAAACAAATCTCGGGAATGAATTAATTCCCTGAGTTCATTACTTGCTAGTTAATAGTCTGGTCTTGTTATTAGATAAATTAGTAATGCGTTTATTGTTGATAACTTAAATTCATTAAAAATGCAACAGTTTTTATTCGTGACAGTTCATTTGTGCGTTATTTCACTCTGTCTCTATTTTTTTTAAATTCACTAATCTGGGCACTGCAAATTAAAACTAATGCCGCGGTGGTACCACTAGGATTTCATTTAACGTTGAAATTTGACGTGAAATGCGAAAAACAGGTGCTACCTTTTAAGAACAGGTGTTCCAACTGTTAAGAACTTCTCAAGAAACAACAACCACACATGGGTTGACGGGTGTGCGAAGCAACAGATCGATGTTATCCGACGGGCAATTAAGTCTAAAAATCACCGTGTGTGTCAGTTGCTCAATCGAAATTTTGCCAGGGGAAATACTATGCTAAACGCAATTACTAAACCTCAATTTATATTGTCCAACTTTTTCTTTTTCATATAAATTTAAAATAAAGTGTTGTTTTACTGTCCGAATCACAAGTAATTTGTTACTCCTATGGAAGTTGTAACTGGGCATGGAATTCAGCAGGATATCAGTAGAAACCCTATAAAATACAATCTTTCCAAGAAAGATCTTGTCCAAGAAAAACTAACAAAATTGGATGCTTTCGACGATTGAAACGATTGACTAAAACCTTCATGTTCAAAATACATTCCCTGCCGATTATGTTTCGAACTCCGATTCCAACAACAACTTCGAAAAATTAATCCAATATTGTTTGTGTGTTCCAAGCTATTGATGTTTGTTTTCTATCCAAGCACCAGATGGTTCAAATAATTTGTCCCAAAGTGAAATTTATCGGCTTTCTGATTTATAGCGTCTCATTATCAGAATTAAATCAACGCACTGTAGGTCAACGTGTTTAAAAACAGTTAATCCGAATAAAGTCACACTCAAATGTTTGCTTCTCTAAATTGATCATTTATTTGTCCGAGTTGTATATGAAAGACAAAAGTAGTAAACTGTTTAATCGATACATCATTCCTGTTCGCATATTTCTTAAACTTTGCAGAATAGATGCGAATTTTCTACCACAAACCACCTGGGCAGTTCAACTGGTTGGGCTGATGTACGTGCACTGTGATCATGTTTCGTTTTCATTGGTCCATTTGACAAAATTTGTCTTGATAGATGCGTAGTAAGACGTGGTATGGATGTGTTAACAAAATTGCGAGGCGAAACAGGAATAAGCATCTTTTCTGAGACAATTCAGTATTTCCTGAAAAGACAAGCTTCACTGCAGACCAACTGGATTCAGTTTTTCCGGCAAGAGGAGACAATTCACCAGCAGGTTTAAATAAGACCGGAAGCGGTCAAGAATAGAATTAAATTTTAATTTTTGTCATTTACTTTCTGCTCCCAATAATGGAAAAATGGAACTAATCAATAGGATCCCCTGTCATCCAGAGAATTATTGCGGAGCTGGTTGAAACGTACTGAAGGAAAAACGTTATGAAATATTTTATTCATTGTCAGTAGCTGTAATTTCATATCATGTTAAACAGCCAAGTACGAAAGTTCTGTGTATTTGCTAATGTAATGCGAGAGATGCACATATTTCGTGTATTTGTAAGGAATTACGGAAATGGATTATTGAAGGTTCTTACTTTAGGCAGGCTCATTTCTCATGAGCCACAAAAATTGGTCAGTTTCACTGAGCGTTTATAGTTAAGGCGAATGAGCCGACGTACAACTACGGGAGATCAAATGTGAACAGCAGTTTCAGCTAAAAGTCGACATCGTACAAACAAAGCCTTATTTCATTTTCCTATGCAGAAAGCACTATATATATATATATATATGATACTTGTGTGGACTGGAATCAGGTGTGGATGTTGTGAACTGCTGAGTTTCTGAGGTGCATGGAACTGTTGTTAGAGGAACATAATTACATAATTACAAACGAATCTAGTTTCGCATGCACACCAGTCCGCAGAATTTTTGTAAACGAATTTGTTTAGAAAAAGGCGACTCAGATTAATGCTTTACCTTAAGAGTCTTAGGTTTACCACTTCTGCCATATTCCTAGCAGTCATCGAGTTTCATTGTTCCACACAAAGTATTGCGTTCTGCAAAGCGTGGCATTATTATTACGAATATGTTGACTAACTGCGTTGTCTGATGACAGATCTCTTCATTACTTAGTGTTCTTCAATTTTACTCGTCATGTACATTCACTATACCATCTTCATTAAAAGCACAGAATTAATTTTGAAGACTTACTGAGAGATTGCTTTCTATCAAATTCTTACGTTTAGACTGCGATTCCATCCCTTTTTATTTACCTGGTATCACGAACTCTAGTTTCCTAAGACGTTGGAATCCTACAACGAAACCTATCAGTTAGGGGTGTGAAAACGGATGAACGTAGAGGATTTCATACAGTAATCCACCTGCAAGGAGTGCAGGTGGTTTAGCGTTTTGATTTCCCACTACCATGGAAAAGCCGCGACCCAACGTATTTCCGATGTTTTTTCTGGATATTGTTCTTTTCCGACCTGATACATTAATTACGAATTTCATCTACGTTTGTGTTTTTACTCTCTTGATTCTTTTGTGTTAGTTTACGCAGTAACCAAGGCAGGTCTCTCTCAGCAATTCTTTAGAAATAAAACAAACGGACTGTTTGTGGCCGTCATTCTGTGCCATTTTCTTTATTTACAGTGGATGTTTATCCCCAAGTCTACAACGCTACCTTACACAGCTTTTGGAATGACTAGCCACACGTGACGTTCATGGCTACGCATTTCCGCCGTAAAGAAATTACTGATGCAGACCAATATTTCGCTATGTTGTTTGGTTAGCAAAACAACCCTAGGAGCCAGGGAAAAATGGACCAACAGTAGGTACAGCTAGCTTAGTGTTTGTAAATCACATTTCTCTCATTGTTCGAAAAGTGGCTTACTCCGCCGCATTTTCCATTTCCGATCATCAGCACACGTACATGTGTGCATCCAAATAGGAATGCTAACAAACAGTCACACAACAGATACATCCTGATCGCCCTTCGAGACTTTTAGTCTGTCAGAAATTAGATACAATTCTTTCTCAAAGCAGTTCAACTACCAATGGTTATTACAGGTAGCTCCGACAGGCCTACACGATATCCCTTCTGAACCTGCGGTGAATTCACTAACTTTTGGTACGGTAAAGACGATGCCTTGCGTAAGATTCCGAGACCATTGCTGATTTCGGGAGCTAGTTTATCCAGAGCACATCACCTACCAAGATCTTATTTCCAGACAACATCCTGACAGTGCATGCCTGAAAATGTAGGTGCTATTGATTGCTCTGTCGACCCGCATGCATCACTTGGACGCCGAAATGGCAACTGCTTGTTACTTACAGAACTGTATTATAAACCAGTGGACCTTTTTGGGCAAGCATATAACACAAACTCAGCCAGCAAAACTATTGCTGGAATCACATTATCAGCTAAACAAAACTGCACACAGTAACATTTAATTAAACCATATAAGCTACAGATTAACTGATCCGAATTTCGTAAAGTGCTGACAAATAAATGTTATTTTTATGTATCCGCTTAAAGAAAATGAAAACCATCTGACGGTTTGTTGAGTTGACTCGTTATGTGATATCACCTTACTGGAAATCAAGTCTTGCTTGTTGAATCGGGTCCTGGGATCCGATGTATGACCTCAGAGATAATGAATTTTCCTTCCAGCTGATTCAAAGTGTAATTATTTAGCTGATTGTTTGACGAAAACTCAACGTGCAAACCAATCCACTTGCAGCTTATTATGAATTTGAAGAAACACTAAAAAAACGACTTCAATTCCTTCATCAGTCAAACTCCGTAAAATTCCGCCTGAAGCTGCAAAATCATTGGGTCTGCAAGAATCTGGCACGCTCTGAATGTGGACAATTTCATTACCTTTTCCAACATGGTCATACGGGCCCCCTTGGACTGGCTGTACTACAACTCCGTCACTGATATTCCGTTGTTTTCTTGTGGAACTTTTGATCCCATTATGGTTTCCTTTTGCCGCTACGATCAATCGGAGTTAAGGCCGTTTAAAAGCCTTATTGGTTCTCAACGTGCACTGAGATCAAAGATTTTCTAGTCCATTCGGAAGAGGCACTCGTTCTTGCTGGCAGGCAGCTCTTAAATGCGCCCCTCCGGTCAAGATGTCCATTTCGGTATTGGTGAGTACCAGCATCCGTTCTCGGTTTACGAAATTGTCGGATCTGTCCCTCGCACTGCAATCACCGATCCATGTTCACACGTGTCATCTGCATACAAGAAATTGACTGAAGCCGGCTATTTTTGGGTCACTCTTGTCAACAGACAACTTCATACTCCATCGACAGGACAGAGTTTCGGACAAGAAAAAGACTGGAGGCGGTGTGGAAATATACATAAATTCCTTCTGGCCTGGCAAGTCCGAAGTTATATGTATGTACTTGCTAAACGGGATTGACTGTCTCATGACACAGTGTCATCCTAGGTTTCTCGACAGACCAATAGAATCATAACGAATGCATATATCGCCCCTTTTAGCTCATAACAAAATATAGCATCTTTTTTCGATTATTTTCTAGTATTTTTTGTCCCTCTTCTTAAGGATAATCTGCATTTTCTTGTAGGTGATTTTAATCATGCATCTACTCTACCACAGACTATATTTGATTTGACTGGTCTCTGCAATTGTTCCACCAGGGGCGGTTCCATTTTATGTAGAGTTATTACCAACCGATTTGAAGCAGTGATCAGTGTCTGTTTCTGTCAAGACCCACGATATACTCAAGTTCATCTTTCTCTTCCTTCAAGAAAACAAATCAAACCTAAATTCGCCCCCGCAATTTTTCACACAACGATCTTACACTACTTCGGCAAAACCTTTCACACGTATCTGCACCTTTCTCGTTTGAAACCCTGCTCAATGGCAACGTCAGATTTTTTACAGAGACGGCAAACGCAATCTTTGATATTCTCTGTCCCTTAAAAACACTATGCGTTTCAAATGGCCGTATCTCCTCCCAAGTACTGAAATCTCTAAGAAGACTCAATGTGCAATTCTACATGTCCCGTAGTAACTCAAGTGTGTGGTATATTTCCAGTCTAATAAAAGCTGAAATCATGCGCATCGACACGACTTATGTTAGTCAACTCCTCAATGGTAACAACGACCGATTCTTATGTTAAGGCATTCAACTGATGTGTGGAAAGAAAAAGAGACGTGAAATGTTATGAGGATTTTGACAGCAACAATCATGCTTTCATCCATCCTTCCACTTATACCGCAGTCATGTGTGAACAGGGTGACGAGATGACGTTTAAAAATTTTTCTAGTAACCAGATGCACAACCTTATCCGCACCACAGGGGTTGGTCCTAACAGTATGTTCTAGGCTACTTTAATACATGGTGTTGTGGCCCTGACCGATGCATGTACTTCTCCAATTAACTCGTCGTTAATTTTGTCTTCCATCCCTGACTGTTGGCCACCATCACTATTATCCCAATCCTTAAATATAAGAGTTCTGCTTTGGCAAGGCGTTTGCCCCCAGCGCCTCAACGTCTTCTGGTCTTAAACTGACAGGCCGTGTTGTACTTAAGCGGCCACGTTCCTCTTAAAATAACCCTGACGACCCCTTTCTTTTCGCTTACAAATTTGATAGATCCAATTCGGACGCTGTTGTCTCCCTTAATCATCGCATTTGCGAATCCTTAAACGCATCGATGAAATTTGTGCGTTACGCCGTTTTAGACTATTCGTCCGAATTTGATTCGGTCACATGGTCGTTTCTACTTCGCAAACTGGAAACATTTGGCTGTCCCAGGCCCATCATTAACATAGCTGTCTGATTATTTTAATAACCAAACGCCGTGCAACGAAATGGGACGGTTAAACTTTCAAACCGTTGATTGACAACTTCAACGTGTTACGGGTGGTTCTTTCAAACAAAAAAAACACAACATAAAACACAACACAAACAATTCACATCAACACCCAAAAAAACA
The DNA here is from genome assembly GCA_008360955.1 of Fasciolopsis buskii. Taxonomy (NCBI): domain Eukaryota; kingdom Metazoa; phylum Platyhelminthes; class Trematoda; order Plagiorchiida; family Fasciolidae; genus Fasciolopsis; species Fasciolopsis buskii. The sequence continues at coordinate 75,236 of LUCM01009962.1, forward strand.
TCAAACAAAAAAAAAAAAAACAAAACAACAAAACAAAAAATCACAAAAAAAACTCCAAACACCACTTTCAACAACAAAAAACAAAACAAACCAAAAACAATTTCCAAAAAACAAACACAAACAAAAAAAAAACAAACAAAAAAACAAACAAAATTCACCAAAAAAAAAACAAAAAAAAAAAAAAATTCAAAAAACCATCAACACCACAAAAAAAAAACAAAAAAAAACAAAAAAAAACAAAAAAAAAAAAACCAAACACACAATAATCAAACCAAAAAAAAAAAACAACAAAAAACAAAAAAAAAACAAAGACATCCAACACAAAAAAAATCAAAAAACACAAACAAAAAAAACAACAAACAAGCAAAGTCAAAAAAACAAAAAAAAAAAAAAAAAATCAAAAAACAAAACCATCACAGACATCACATCACAAATCAATCAACAAAATCCAAAAAAAAAACACAAAAAAAAAACAAACCAACAACCCCAACCAACAACAAACATCAATCAACAAAAAATTCAAACACAAAAAAACAAAAAAAAAAAAATCACAAACACATCACAACCAACAAAAACAAAAAAAAATCAAAAACAATCAAAAAAAACAAAAACACCACAAATACAAAAAACAAACAACAAAACACATCAATTCACAAAAAAACAAAACAAATCAAAAAAAAATAGAAAAACAAACACAAACATCAAACATACAACACCCCAAAAATCAATCAAAACCAGAACTCAAAAAACACAATTCAAACAACAACAAAAAAAAAACCACAAAAACAAAATCTTCACATCAAAAAGAAAAATTTCAACAAAAAAAAAAAAAAACAAAAAAAACTTCACCAAATTCAACACACACAAAAAAACAGAAAAACAAAACAAAAAAAACACAAAACAACAAACCACAAAAAAAATCACAACACAAAAAAAACACAAAATCAAAAACATTTCTTTCAAAAAATTCAAATCAAACACAAAAATCCAAAAAACATCAATCAAAACACACAAAAAAAAAAAAAAAAAAAACACAAAACCAAAACACAAAACAACAACACACAACACAAAAAACCAACAACAAAAAACAAATTTCACAAACACAAGCATTCACAACCAACACAATCACACAAACAAACAACATCACACAAAAAAACATCAAAACAAAACAATAAAAAAACAATTCACAAAAACACAATCAACACAACAAAAAAAAACAACAAAAAACAAAAACACAAAAAAAAAAAATCCAAACAAACAAAAAAAACAAAAAAAAAAACTCCAAAAAAACAAAATTCAATCAAAACAAAAAACAACAACACACAACAAAAAATTCAAAAACAAAAATCACACCACCAAAAAAAAAACAAAAAAAAAACAAAACACAAATTCAAACAAAAAAAAAACCCACACAAACATTCAAACAAACACACCAAATCAAAACCAACAAAAATAAAACCAAAAAACAACAACAAACACAAACCAAAACCAACAAAACAACAAAAAAAAATCAATCAAATCAACCACCAAAAACAAAAAACATTCACAAACAATTCAAACAAACAAACAATCAAAACAACAGAACATCCAAAAAACAAACAAAAAAACACAATTTCAAAAAAAACAAAAAAAACAAACAAAAAAAACACAATTCAAACAACACAAAACAATTTCAACAAACAAAACAAAAAAACAAACAACACTCCCAAACACACACACCACAAAAAAAAAAAAAAACAACAAAACAAATCAAAAAAACCAACACAAAAACCAAAACAAAAAAAACATCAAAAACACCACACAAAAAAACATACAACAAAAAAGGCAACAATAAACAAAAAAAATAACAACAACAAACCCCAAACAAAACTCCACCACAAAAAAAAACAACACAAGACATTCAGAAAAACTTTTCAACAAAACATCAAAGAATAAAAACATCAACAAAAAACACAAATAATACAAAAAAAATAACAACAAAAAAAAAAAAAACAACACAATCAAACAACAAAAACACAACATTCAAACCAACATCTTTCAATTCAAAAACAGTCAAACAATTCACCAAGAAACAAATCACACTTGTCACCAAAAAAAAATTCACAAAACAAGAAAAAAAAACAATAACAGAACAAAAAACCTCAAATTCACAAACAAACAACAAAAAAAACAAAAAAATCACAACAAAACCAAACAAAAAAAAAAAAACAACACAACAAACATCTTCACAACAAACAAAAAAAGTCAAAAAAAACAACAAAAAAACAAACCATCCATCAAAATCAACAGCTTTCACAGAAACAAAAAAACAAAAAAACAAAAAAATTCACAAAAAACACAAAAAAAAAACAAACAACCAAAACAAAACACAAAAACAACAAAAAACACACACAATCAAAGACAACAATTCCAGTTCATCAAAAAACAAAATTCAAAACAACTCACACAACAAAAAAAAAAAAACACCAAAAACAAAAAACAACACACCAACAAAAAACATCACAAAACAAAAAAACCAACAAAAAAAAACACAACAAAAAAAAACAGACAAAAACAAAAACATACATTTCTTTCAAAAAAACAAAAAAACAAAAACACACAAACAAACAAACCCATTCAAAACCAAAAGAACAACAAAAACAAATCAACCAACACAAACAAACCATTCATTCAAAAACAAAACATACAACACACCACAAAATTCACAAAAAAAAACCATCAACAACCAAAACAATCAACCCAACACTCAACACACAAAAAAAAAAAAATCAAAAAACTCAAACAAACAAAAACAACACAAAAAAAAACACAAGAAAACAACAAACCAAAAAACAAAAACCAAACAATTCAACAAAACAACAAACAAACAAACCCAACCCAAGAAAACCAAAAAAAAAAACAAAAAAATTCAAAAACACACAAAAACAACACAAAACACTTTTCACAATAAACACAAAAAAAAACCAACAAAAAAAAACACAAAAACAAAAACATCAATCACAATCACACAAACACAAACAAAAAACAAACAAAACAAAAAAACCAAAAAACATCAAAAACAACAATTTTCACACAAAACAAACACAACAATTCCAAAGAAAAACAAAAAAAAACAAAATCAACAACAAAATCAAACAAATCACACAACCTTTCAAACATTCACAATCACAAACAAACACATAAAACAACACAACAACAAAAACACCAAACCAAAACCCAACCACACACACAAAAACAACAAAAACACTAAAACAAAAATTCAACAACAAAAAAAAACATCAAACAAAAAACAAAACAAATCCAAACACAACAAACAAAAAAAAAAAAACAAAAAACAAAAAAAAAACAATCACAAAAAAACCAAAAAATCACAAAAAAACAACAACAAAAACAAACAACAAATCAAACACAACAACATAACCAAACAAAACACAAAAAAAAAAAAAGACAAAAACGAAAAACACAAATTCTTTCATCAAAAAAAAACACTCAAAATCCACAAAACAAATCAAACACATCCATCACTTTCAAACACACACAAAAAAAAAACCAAGCCACAACATTCAAAACTACCAACAAAAATACAAACAAAAAACAAAACACAAAAAACAACAAAATCAAACATTCAAATACAACAACAAAACAAAAAAAAACATCAACAAAACATTCAAAAAACAACAAAAAATTAAACACTTTCACAAAAATTCAAGAGAAAGAATCAACAACAAAACAACAAAACAAAAAAACAACAAAAAAACACAAAAACTTTATTCAAAAAAAAAAAAAAAAAAAGATCAACACACAGACAAAAATCAAAAAACAAATCACAAACATCAAAACCGTTTCCTTTCTCTCTTTATATCAGCGACTTATCAACTAGCTCCCCTTGTCATCTAATTATGCTGCCGATGCGGCCCTCTCTCAAGCCGTTTTTGATCAACGATGATTTCCAAAGTTTTCCAACAGCTTACATGCTGTCTACGATTTTTCTGCACGAGCTGGTTTAAATCTCAGCACATTTAAATGTTTCGAATGTCTGTTCTCTCTCCCTCGCTCGGCCTACCCATCCGAAACGTATTTCGTCAACTCAAAAATTCATACCAGGGTTGATTTTGTAAAATAGCTAGGTGTTACTATTAATAAAAATTTAAAGTGAACTTCTCACATTTCTATTTGTGTAAAGAAACTCCTACGGTTGCCATTTCAAATCAGAAAGCTTCGACTTAGTAAGTTGGAACAAAGCACCATCTACCGCTTCATCATTTTTTTCAATGATTTTTAATATCCCATTGTTATATTTACAGGTTCCTTTGATAAATACCTTCAGATTCTTCGCCTAGGGCTATTAGTTATTAGCCGTGTGCCTTTCATACCACTGATTGATTTGTCCTTCAATCTATGGGACTGACACTTATCAACATGAAGAAAATATGCTCACAAAATTCTGTCAGATCCCAAGGATTCTCTGTAAAACGGTCTTTCAAAGTGGCGCTCTCATATTTCAACGCGGTCCGTTTTTGTTCCATACCCTCTAGCGTCAATACCTACGGGAACTCCACTGTTCCATACATAGCACCTATCTTGACCATGCTTCAGTGGAATTCCTGAGCAACCTACCTTAATGTGCTCAAATCATTCCTCGATGAGTTTTTTAATTTTTACAAAGTGATGAGCATAGCTGTTTTTTATTTCTCCCCTTTTTTGAATGAAATGTGGAAGTTTTGTACTCAAAAATTTGTACACCAAAGCAAAATAAATTCAGAACTATGGCCGGATTGATGAAGGGTAATTCTGGTTTCGATCAACAAGTGTAGTTGGTTTATTTAGCCACCCAGCCAGCCTCGAACAGTATATTGAAAAGGTCTACCGAAATCTTGCGGACTACAACAAACTCAGTACAAGCGGTAAACTGGAACCATTAGACATTTAGACAAAGAAAGCCCCTATCCCTTTTATATTCAAAGTATGAATAATTTAGTCTTCTTGATGGAAGTAGCCATGGTCACCGGGATATTAAACAGTAAGAAAGGAATTCCAATCAGGGTCATTTGCATCAGGTGCTTCTATGATTTAGATTTCTAGTAGAATGTCCCAAACAATTATCTAGGGTATAATTAAATCTGACCACCCGGTGAGTAGAAAACAGGTTTCCAGTTAAAGCGACCTTTGAGAAATATGAACTCCTACATTTTCAGTCAAACGGTAACAATGATGATGTGCTGAATAAATGCGAGGCGGATCAATGGATTATTCAAACAATCCCATCTATGAATCACATGGCACAGATTTGTCCCGAGATGCTTTTGATGGTACCATTGCCCACCAGCAACTTATCGGAAAATGTCCAACAAAGCAGATGTTGGTGGCTAAACGTTTCAGCATAACTTTAGTGTCACCTATACCTGGATGGACGATCGTCAACTTAGTCTAAGAATGTGCTTAAACTGCTGGATTAAGCTGGCGCGAATTATTGAGCTGGTGATCCCGGTTCGGTCCCGAATAAAGCTTTCTCCCTATCAACGTTCAGTATGCCTATATGATCGGCCAAATTATTTATTCTAATTGAGTGAATTCTAAGAAATCTGTACCGCTCGCTGCAAGACAAAAGACCCGCAGACAGGTACGTTGTCACACATTTACGAACAGTATGGTTTTCACGTGACTGCACATGTGCATAAGCGTGTATATTGGCGCAAGCTAACGAGGGGGAACTGAGTGGATAGGACGGGTTTCTTGCAGTGAATGGCCGTTTGTGCTTGCGTTTATGTCTCCGGTGTGTTTGTGCACTTGCGTGTAAGCATTCGTAAAAACGATAAGCCGAAAGGCTCTCTTTTTTGCACCGCTTACCTGGCCAAAACACGAACGCGTGCAAACTGATATACCATCTGTGACGACGTTTGCAGTCCTTGGCCCGTTGTGAAGTTCATGTTCTCCCCAGTGTCTGAGAATGGCCAACTGGATACACTATAGCCGGAGCTGAACAAATTAAATACATATCGAATGTTAGAAAAAGTAGAATAAGGCAGTAATGAGGAAGACGTAACCGAATAAAGTTAAAACAACAGTCTGAAGACCGAACCAGGTTACGGTTGTTAAACAAGCAGGTGCCTATGCTCTGTTATGTAACAATTCAATTCATTAGTTCTAATCCTTTCTTTATTACTGTTTTTATTTTTGTCTCTGTCTGTCACAAGGGGTGCAGATGTACTTCTGGACTAGGAAGAAATTCCGCGACGCTGAACGTTCTACTGGAAAAGGTACACATTCAACCGCTTTGCCCTGAGAATGGGCCAAAGGAAAAGTCTGTGGCCACAATAACTGTTCGATTTTGAATGTAAAATAATACAAAATCTCACTGGCCGTAAGCCTGTTGCATTTAGGGTGGTGATAGCGAAACATTTTCCATGCGTTATTGACCAGACGTTATTGACCAAAACGGTTATATAAACGCAGATTAAAGGACTACGCACCTTACCACAATCTTGCCCAATTAGTTACGTGATACGGTTAGAAAAGCGCTGTCAAATCCGTATGCGCGAAAACAGGGATACATTTTAATTATTATTTCTGCATGCACGCGGCAATCATTGTACAATGAAGTCGGTAAGTTTGATTCAGTATAGAGGACTTTGCCATTTGTGGACTGGTCAGCTGACCACATGAGGTCAGTCAATCTAAATGCACCTAGACAGCGCCAGTCCCCATGACCAAATATTTATTAGATTTAGGCAACTTTTTTGATACCTTGGCAAAAATCGTTTTATTTAACTCCATCATCCAAAACTAAATTGTCGCCTGTTCTACCAATTCCGTGCTGTCAAAAATTTGTCATTTAGGACCTCGTAAATATGAAAGTACGATAATTGCCAACTCATACAAGTTTTGTGCATGTACACATATACAGGCTTGTCGTAACCCATGCATCAAGTTTCTAATAGAGTTTCGGCCTTATCGGACAACAACATATATAAACGAATTCTTGAATTTGCATTTCTTTTAGTCGCTGAGAACTGACAAACCTTTTCGACAGTAAGCTGTGTGCTTTGGAGTTATCTAGTCAACTAATAAGTTAGGAATTTAATTGGTATCCGATTTAAACCGCCATGTGCCTATCATAACTATGACGTATCATGAGCTCGTTGGGAAGAGCAAAGTGGGATTAATTCACATCACTCGGGCATTTGCTTGCTGGAAGTCCAGCATCAGTGGACGGGCTGGCCATTATCCTTCAGCAACAGTCTGGACATTTCGATGAGACATCCAGCACCACTAAGATGGATTTGCCTTTAGTTCATACTTCAAGAATCTTTCGAATTTCTAAGTCAATGCCCACCAGTAAGGGAACATTTACTTATCACTCCAAAGCAGGAAATCGATTTTGGAAAGAATCAAGAGTGAGACCAGGGTATGGTTTCATATGAATCATACCCTCCAACCAGGTGTACCCTTACTAAGCTTATAGTAGTTCAAAAAATACCACTCTACTCAGGATAACATGTTAAATAAATTCTGGTTGAGCAAACCACGTGACTTCTTTCGGAGGCACTCGTCTTTTTACATCAGTTGCTTTCTTTGAATGAAGGGAAATCTTCACTATCGCACCGGAGAAATTCTCTCTATCCTCAGTGTACTCACTTTCGATCCGTTGGCGAGGATTTTTCTAATTTTATTCTTGTGAGAATGAACAATTTGGAGGGAAATAAGAAAGCGCGACAACCTCGTCGGAGAATTTCATTCTAGAAATATCTATTTTGTAAGTGTTATTCGGGTCACCATATGGCATTTGTTCGTCGAGAAAATTAACATGTCCTTGAACTGGGGTGATTCGAATTTTCCAGTATTGGGTGGAATAATTGTTTCCCGCTTTTCTGTGCAATTTATTCGTGCCACATCTCTGGTGAAACTTGGAGCCTTCAAATAATATTTAAGTTCATCTGGACGACGGTGCATGAACAACGGACAATAGACTGCAATAGGATTAGATGAATGAACTTCTGTCCTGAAATGTCATCATGAATATAAATAACTTCATGGTCATTGCCGGATATGATTGGTTTCGTCCATGAAAGTTTCACCGCTGACATAGTTTATTTGTCCAATGATACAAATGGTGGTCCTATAGAAGTAAAGCATTGGGAAAGTTTAGACGGAAATCTCAAACGGACCGATCCTTTGTTCAGTTTTTGTACGTCACATTGTGGTACCAAGAGGTTCTGTTGTTTCTCGCCCATTGCTCCACTGTCGCCCTAACTAAGCAAACGATTAAGGCATCGTACCCAACTGACCTGGACACAAGGTCATCCTTGAGGTAAATCTTTTAATCCTTCATATTTTACTTCCTTTATTAATGAAATAACAATGTGCGTCATTTTGCAAGAAGGAGATGGCGGCCAACAGGGCACTGCCATGTGGGGAAGTTGACCGGCGGCAGCAGGATTCGAACCCGCGAACTTTACCTCTAAATGCTACGACCCTACCCGTCGGACCACCGCCGGTCACCAACGTCCCCC